>QANZ01021078.1:0-17034 GCA_003254925.1 Chamaecrista fasciculata | reverse complement strand
CCAAAAAAAAAAAAACTAAAAAGTGAAAAACTGAAAGGTTTTTTTGCGAGTTGCGATGATCATCACATTTCACACTTCACGTGACTTGAAAAAATAATTGTAACTCAACAGTTTTCACCATAGAAAATAATAAGTGAACGTGAAAAAGATGAAGCCATTACCAAAAAGAAAATAAAGTGAGCTTACTTTATGTCACTCACATACTTTGTACTCTTCCGCGATGTTAGTGCTTTAATATTTTATTTACTATGTGGTGTTAATACTAATGAGAAGATATTTGAAATAGCTTGTCTCTTATTTCATGTTTAGATTTTCTTACATTGGGCTGTGGATTTGCATTAATTAATGTAATATACAATTAAGTATTCTTTTTGGCAGCAAATCTATAGCCATATGTTAATCAAATCTGTTATAAATATATCCTAATCATTAAGACAATAAGATTTAGAGGAGATTTTAATTATGGAAGTTAGAAATATTGGACAGGTCATAACTCATTGATTTAAACTTCATTTTAATCCTCAAACTATAGAATGAGTTTCAATTTGATCCTCAAATTTTGTTCGTTTTGTTTTAATAATTAAACCTTTTATTAATATGATTTTACTTGATTTATGTCGTTATATTTGAACAGAATATTTAATTTAAATAATTTATCTCTCGTACGTGTTCAAATAGTTAAGTGAGTTGATTGAGAGAGAGAAAGAAAAATTAATCACAAATTTATCTATAATTTTTAATTAAAAAGAAAGATTTTTTTCCCAATTGCTAATTAATTTATTTTGAAACATATAAAAGAGAAATTATCCACTTTAATTATTCATATAAGATATAATGACAAAAATCAAGTAAAATCATATTTTGAACTAATAGTAAAATAAATGAAAAAAATTTAAAGACTAAAATGAAACAAAAAAAATTAAAAATTATAAGAGAATTTATTCTATAATTAAAAGATCAAAATGAGATTTTGACCTAAATTATCTAAAAAAAAACTTCTCGATTTCTAACAATTTTAAAAATATTAGGCAAACTCTCTAATCCTCGGAATAAAAAAATACATCGTTTTAGGTAAACAAATAGACTTACGTAGACTTGAAGAGCCAATGCAGAAATTTTGGCCCAAAAAAAGAGCCAAAACAGAAAAATTGAAAGAATTATATCATATCATCATCATCATAATCCATAAAATAATGTAGATTGTTTGTGGATATTCATTTACAAAATTAACCTTGACCGCGCTAATCTCTCGGTGGGGGTATGGAGACAAAGAGAAAGAGAGAGAAAATTTGAGAAAAGGATTTGAGAAAAAGGTGTATGACATCTTGCGAGTGAATCTCTTGCAATTAATCTTTCTTTTTCAAAATTATAATTATATTAATATTTTAATTAAAAAAAGTATATTTGAGTTTCTCTTTCGGTTTCACTCTTGACGCTCCTTGTCTATAAATTCCCCTAACCCCCTCCTCTGTTTTCCATTCATTCATTCCCATTCTCTTTACCATATCTCCATTGTTGCGTTTACTCTGTTTCTATAGGTATTCTTCTTTCTTTCTCTTCATTTCTTTCTGCCTTTTTTCTTCTTCTCGTTTGTATCTCTACTGTTGTTATGTCTCTTTCTCTCTCTTGTTCTTATTATGCAAGATCTGCCTTCTCTGCTTCTTCATTATGCACTAGCAGTAAAAGTAACCACTGGATCAGGCATAACTTACCTGATCCATGAACTCCAAAAAAAAAAAAAAAACTAGAATCGTTTGAATGAACATAGTCTCTGATGAAAACAAGACCAGGTTCTGGCGTTCCTTGAAATTTTCATAGTATGCTCTGTTTCTAGGAATGAGGTTCTGTCGGTTGGTTTCATTGTTTTTTTGTCACGAGTCTCGTCCTTTTCCTGTGAAAAGAAAATCACACCAAGTGACATCGTTCGGTCCATAAACTCAAAACTTGAACGTTTTCTCCAACAGCTTGGCCTATAGAACAAATGACTCCTTTGTTGGTTTCTTACAATTAGCCCAAAAACTGGTTGTTTCTGGAGGAGGGTTTGTTTTTAACACTTTGTATCTGGCATCCACTATGATCACTCTTGGAATTATAATCAACTCAAATTAATTATAAAAAAGGGTGTTTGGGCCTTCAAAAGAAAAGAAACTGCCTCTTACAATTGCAATTATTCTCCCTGCACGGTGTAAGGCAGAAATTTCAGTTCAACAGAGGTATTATAATCTGCAATTAATTAACACACAGGTGGGGTTGGTGAGTGTGGTGGGTTGGTATTCAAATCTTATCGAGTTAGATTTCTTTCTTTCCTTTTCTTTTTTTAATTTTCGTTTTAAGTTTTGACTTGTGTGCTAACTCTGGATCTGTTGTTTTCTTTTTTTTTTAAAAAAAAAAAAGAAATGGCTGCCGATCATCGTCTGACTCGTGTTCACAGTCTCCGCGAGAGGCTTGATGAGACTCTCACAGCTCACAGGAACGAGATTCTCGCCCTCCTTTCAAGGTATAGATAGATCATCAAAATCTCGTCTTTTTTTTCTCTGTTTCTCAAGATTATAGTTTTTGTAACTGGAAAAGAACATGTTGGGTGTTGTAGGATCGAAGCGAAAGGCAAGGGTATCTTGCAACACCACCAGGTCATTGCAGAGTTCGAGGAAATCCCTGAAGAAAACAGACAGAAGCTCATTGATGGAGCTTTTGGAGAAGTTCTTAGATCCACCCAGGTAAATTTTCTTTCTTTCTTTCTTTTCTTTTCTTTTTTGTTTTAGAGTCGTTTACAAGTTTTTGATTTTGAAAAAACATTTGTGATTGCAGGAAGCTATTGTTCTTCCACCATGGGTTGCTCTTGCTGTTCGTCCTAGGCCTGGTGTATGGGAATACCTGCGAGTGAATGTGCACGCGCTTGTTGTTGAGGAGCTGCGCGTGGCCGAGTATCTCCACTTCAAGGAAGAACTCGTTGATGGAAGGTAAGTTTGTGTTGTTTGTTGAATGATCAAGTTAAGATTTTGAAGTTAAAAACAGAGAAAGCACAGATTGAGATGTTTGTTTGCTGTTTAATGACGCAGTGCTAATGGGAACTTTGTGCTGGAGTTGGATTTCGAACCTTTCACAGCCTCATTTCCAAAGCCAACTCTGAACAAATCAATCGGGAATGGCGTTGAATTCTTGAATCGCCATCTCTCCGCCAAGCTTTTCCATGACAAGGAAAGCATGCGCCCTCTCCTTGAATTCCTCAGGCTCCACAGCTACAAAGGAAAGGTAGTACATAATATTTTCATACATACATATGGTTTTATTTTATTCATAGTACTAGATGATTTTTTTTTTATTCATGTGGAATGAATGGGTTTTGGCAGACTATGATGTTGAACGACAGAATTCAGAACTTGAACTCTCTCCAACACGTTCTTAGGAAAGCCGAGGATTACCTGAGAACACTCGCTCCCGACACGCCATTCTCAGAATTCGAGCACAGGTTTCAGGAGATCGGGCTCGAGAGAGGTTGGGGTGACACAGCAGAACGTGTGCTAGAGATGATTCAGCTTTTGTTGGATCTTCTTGAGGCACCTGATCCTTGCACGCTTGAGACATTCCTAGGAAGAATCCCTATGGTGTTCAACGTTGTCATCCTCTCTCCCCATGGTTACTTTGCTCAGGATAATGTTCTTGGATACCCTGATACTGGTGGCCAGGTTGTTTACATCCTTGATCAAGTTCGTGCTTTGGAGAATGAGATGCTTCAACGGATTAAGCATCAAGGCTTGGATATCACCCCCAGAATTCTCATCGTATGTTGTTGATCTTTTAAGTTTTGAATTTGATTATACATGTGTGATGATGTGTTAGGAAATCATGTTTTTGGGTTTGGTTGTGTGTGTAGATCACCCGTCTGCTTCCTGATGCGGTGGGAACTACTTGTGGGCAACGTCTGGAGAAAGTGTACGGTACTGAGCACTGCCATATTCTGCGAGTCCCCTTTAGAAACGAGAAGGGGATAATTCGTAAGTGGATCTCTAGGTTCGAAGTCTGGCCATATCTAGAAACCTACACCGAGGTATTATACTAAGTACTAACAATAATTGTGAACTGTTTTGGTTTTCGTTTTTGGCTTTTTACTGAGTGTAATGAATGATTAGGATGTTGCTCATGAGCTTGCCCAAGAGTTGCAAGGCAAGCCAGATCTGATCATTGGAAACTACAGTGATGGAAACATTGTTGCCTCTTTGTTGGCACATAAGCTCGGAGTCACTCAGGTATATGTCTAATTGTCTGCTTAATACTCAGTACTAGCTAGTGTATCTAGTTTACCATGTTCTAAGTTTTAACCACTTGTGGGGTAATGCAGTGTACAATTGCTCACGCACTTGAGAAGACAAAGTACCCGGATTCTGACATTTACTGGAAGAAATTTGAAGAGAAGTACCACTTCTCTTGCCAATTCACGGCTGATCTTTTCGCAATGAACCACACTGACTTTATCATCACCAGTACCTTCCAAGAGATTGCCGGAAGGTGATGATTTTAATCTATTGCTCACATAAAATTTCTGGAATCTGTATTATTACTTCATTCTCAATTGATTTGGTAAATAAATGTACAGCAAGGACACTGTGGGACAATACGAAAGCCACACAGCTTTCACACTTCCAGGACTATACAGAGTTGTTCACGGCATCGATGTGTTCGATCCCAAATTCAACATTGTGTCACCAGGAGCTGACATGAGCATCTACTTCCCCTACACTGAAACCAAAAATAGATTGACCTCCTTCCACCCTGAGATTGAAGAACTTCTCTACAGTTCCGTTGAAAATGAAGAACACATGTTAGTATCAGTAATTCAGTATCTATCTCTCTGTTTCAGCATAACATTACAAATAGAATTGATTAATTCCATTGTTATAATTATAACAGCTGTGTGTTAAAAGACCGTAACAAGCCAATCATCTTCACAATGGCGAGATTGGACCGCGTGAAGAACATCACCGGACTGGTTGAGTGGTACGGCAAGAACGCGCGTCTCCGGGAGCTCGTGAACCTGGTTGTGGTCGCCGGAGATCGGAGGAAGGAGTCGAAGGATCTAGAAGAGAAGGCTGAGATGAAGAAAATGTACGGTCTGATCGAGACCTACAAGTTGAACGGCCAATTCCGATGGATCTCGTCTCAGATGAACAGAGTGAGGAACGGTGAGCTATACCGTGTGATCGCCGACACTAAAGGAGCCTTCGTGCAGCCTGCTATCTACGAAGCCTTCGGATTGACCGTCGTGGAGGCCATGACCTGTGGACTTCCAACCTTCGCCACCTGTAACGGTGGTCCCGCCGAGATCATCGTCGACGGAAAATCCGGCTTCCACATCGATCCTTACCACGGCGATCGCGCCGCCGAGATCCTCGTCGATTTCTTCGAGAAATGCAAGGCCGATCCATCTCACTGGGACGCAATCTCCGAGGAAGGTCTCAAGCGTATCCATGAAAAGTGAGCAATTCAACTTCAATTCGCAATATTAGAGTTTAGGGTTTTATCTTTTTATGTGATACTAAAAGATTTGGATGAATGAATTTTCCACAGGTATACATGGCAAATCTACTCTCAAAGGCTTCTTACTCTCACCGGCGTCTATGGATTCTGGAAGCACGTCTCTAACCTCGATCGCGCCGAGAGCCGTCGTTACCTGGAGATGTTCTATGCTCTCAAATACCGCAAATTGGTACTTCATTTCAATTTCAATTTCAATTTCATCTCTGTTTTGTTGCGTTTTGATCTCCATCCTTTCTGAATTTTGAACTCATCGGTGTGATTTTTCTTTTTCAGGCCGAGTCTGTGCCGCTTGCAGTTGAAGAGTAAATGCAGGATATAGAGAGAAGAAGATAGATCAAGAGATTGAAGAAGAATCGGCTTTTGTTCTCGTTCATCTGGAGTTTTTCCGAGTTTTTATAAATAATGTCATTGTCTCGCGGTAATGTGATTAGGATTTGGGTTTAAGAATAGGAATAAAAGAAAAAGAAAAAAGAAAAATGTATTTCTCATTTGCTTATGTTTTTTCTTTTTAATATTGGTCCATTTATTGGATCCGATTGGAAATCTATGAATTTGGGTGTTCTGTTCTGTTCTGTTCAGCCCATCAGTTCAATTTTAAGCCGTGCCTTCCTTATTTCATTCCCAACGTTTCGTTTTGTCAAATTGTCAATACAAAAGTGAAGCATTATCGCTTTCAATAGAACCAGCAAGTTTCATGAGATAGAGTGTGACAGCCTCTATAATACAAATAATAATAGAAGAAATGAAAAATTAGCAGAAAAATTTAATATTGTATGTTCAATAAGCTGTCAAAATCTCAAAAGTTGGAACAGAGTAATTCACAAGTTGCAATATTATGTGTTGGGCCATCCATCTTCCACGTCTATTATCTGAGTTGTTTTTGGATTCTATTTCTTTTCAGGAAAATATTCCAATACATTCCATGACCGCATTGAGTGATATCAATGTTTTAATAATTAATAAGCTAAGGAAAAAGAAGAAAAAAAAACCAGTTGATAAGAAGGGATTTCTACAAAATATCACTTGGAGGGATTGGATTCCTCTAAAGAAATGATAAGGAAAAAGGAAATTTGAAAGGCATATTTATCAATATTGGTAATTGAACTTTGTTTGGTAATGCAGCTTTTTAAGGTATCTAAATAGCAAATAATGGTGGAAATCCAGCCTTGTAATATTTTGTTGAGTTGGTCAAAAAAGAAATACGAAGCCGTGAATGGCTATTCCACCTTTTGCTTCCTTCTTATCAGACACACACAGTGGGAGAATCTGACCTTTTTCTCAAAAATGTTGATGATATATATATATTCTGAATTTATATCCGTTTGACAATGATTACAAAAAGAAAGCGTAACAATGGTGAATATGAGTTCAATTCAGCCAGCGTAGCATATTTGTATGTTGCTTCTTTTAATATTCGAATTTTGAATTTTTTTTTAGGAGAGTGTTACTATCCCGAAAGAGAGTGATAAATGATATAGTCTCTCTCTAAGAAAGTTTCTTTTTTAAGATTTGTTAGAATAGGGTAAGAGAAGGAGAGGAAATAGAGAGGGAAGAGAATGAGAAATTAATCTCTTTTTATTTTCTTCTTAGTTTGATAAGTAGATTTTTTTAAAAAAATACCTACATTTGAAATATTTAAAATTTATGAAAGAAGATGAGAATGAGAGATCAAAAATTAAGGGCATGATTGGTTTAAGAAAATGTTTTCTGTTTTCATTCTCTGTTTCCATTTCTGAAATTCTATTTTCATTTCTAAATTTTCAATATTTAAGAAATATGTTTGTTTGATAAAGTCAAAAAATCGTTTTCATTCATATTTAAATTATGTTAACTTGAATAAGGCTAATTTTTATATGTTTTCAACTTTGATTATAACTAAATGATGATATTAACATAATTAAATAGTTTACTTTTGTGTAATGTTGCAAAATATCATAAGTTTGTTTTTGGAAATACTGGAAACGTCTCTTTGACGTTTCCTGTTTTCAACCTGTTTCAAGAAATGTTTCCAGAAAACATTTCCAAAAAAACTGTACAAAACACGTTTTCAGTCATATTTCTTGTTTTCAGTGAAAATGGAAACAGGAAACAGGGCAACCAATCAGGCCCATTTTTCAATTTTTCTTATCAAATAAGAGAAAAATATCTCATTTCTCTTTTTTTTTCTCTTTAATCTTTAGTGCAAATATATTTTAAAATTTGAACCTTTGACTTTGAAAGTGAAGTCTTTCTAGATAGATATCAATTTACTTCCAATAGTCTAATATTATAATAATATGTACAGATGTATCTATTGATTAGCACAGCATTTACGTGGGTGGCCCTCCATATTGTGTGTTGTGAGCATAAATTCATCGTTGCTTTATTCATCTTCCTGTGGTTCCTAATTTTGATAAACGAAATAGTATCCGTTGGATATGTAAAACGCACAAGAGATGCTCTTAAATCTCATTATTCTACATCGCTATTGGGCATTGAACATTTTTGTAATCGATGTCTTTATTCGACTAAATTCTAATATCAAATTTATAAACTATATGTAAAATTTAAAATCTTTATATATGATTTTGATTGAAATAAAAATGTTTATTTCTATTCTAAACAAATTAGTTAAATATCGGTCTTAACTCTTCAGTGAAAATGATGATCAAAATTACTCAATAGGATGACAGAAAATCTCTTGATGCAACTAATAGAAAATCTGTAGGTTCCATCGATCAATAGGGTAATAGAATTTACAAATCAAAGCATCATCAAAAGAAAAAGAAATTACAGTTATGAAATAAAAAATCATTCACATCACGTGCATATCGTTCTGAACTAAAATTAATTTGCGTTGAAAAGTCCCAAGATGATATATGACATTCAATAAAATTTGTCAAAGAAATTGTAGGTAATGCCACGTTGATCGATGTCCAAAATTTAAGGTCAATTGCATTATTGTTTTTTTTTTCTTTGTTAAATAATTGGTTTTTAGTGGGACTCCGGATTGAACTAATAGCACAATTATGATTTATTATGGAAATATTGTAAGTATGAGTCAAAGTGATATGATACCTCTGTTTTATTTTTTGGGTGAATATGACTTTGAGATGCAACTATTGAAACTTCTCATTGTTACACTTATACGGGACATTTATCAATTAATCAATCCTTTTCAAACATTAATTAAGCTAATATTTTAATGTGGGTTCTATTTCGTATGTTGACTATAAAGACTTATTTGACTGGTATAAGTAAGTATTACACTGTTTGTAATTTTTTTCAACAAATTAATTAATCGAGTATCATTATTCATTAATATATTTTACGGATTATATATAATTTATTGACATGATATACGTCCGATTTATAAAAAACATAAGTAATTTTGATCAGCTAAGAGAATATTTTTTCAACACTGATATTTTAATCTATTGGCAGGTTGATAATTATATATTTTGCAAACAATTCACAATAATTTTATATGATTAAAATGAAGCATATAATTTCAAACACCCCACTCTACAAAGTAGGATTACCGGAATGTCCTCAATTTTCTGTGGGTCACTGACGGAAGTCCTTAATTAGGCCCAAAACGCAACAAGAAGGCCCATTTCATATTAGGCCTATATACTCGAACATTTTTTTTGTATGAGATTTTATGTTTTTATGAAGTGGGCTTTATTTGTTGGACAAGTATAAAATTTTGAGATATTTTAGGCATATACTCTTCACTAATTTAGATTTGAATTATCCTTCCAAAACTCGTTAGATATGTCAAAGTTTAAATAATGATAAGATGTATATTTGGGCCAAAATGAGAAATATGATTTTTTAACCGTGTATTTTCATGATTCGAATTCATTTCGCAATATTATATCAAGATAAGATAAAGTGATAAATTTACGAGTTATAAATGAGATAAGATTACTAATTAAAATTCGTGACAATTTTGAAATTTAAAAATATATATTACTGATTGAAAGAAAAATACAAAATGTGTTTTATAAAATAAGATGTTTACAATAGCTGGAATAGAATATTACATACTAAACGTTAACGGTAAAAACTAAAATATTAACAGCTAAGCCGAGCATCTCATTCTACTCGATGCAGAACTTAGGCCTCTCACACCACCTAAGCCCATATCATACCACCGCCCTCGAATACCGATGTCGTGGCGGCTACACCCTATGACACATAATTTTATTTTTGAGGGACTAGATTGAAAATCCCACCATATTGTAGGAAACTGAATCATGAGTTTATGAAGGTTAACTAGAAAATCCTCACAATACACGTTGCTTGCCAATAAAATTCTCATAAACTCATCCACTATTCTATATCTTTTTTTGGATTTTATTTACGACCAAGTGGCCAAGAGTTTGATGATTATCACACTCTAATTTCTAGATTAAAATTTAGGGTAAATTACACTTTGGTACGCTGTGGTTTGACCCTATTTCACTTTGGTACCATGTGGTTTGAAACCTGACACTTTCGTACACTGTGGTATTCTTCATTAACACTTTGGTACCCTTTGGAGCTATTTTGTAATTTTAACCATAATAATTTTTGCAAAAATTACATATTAATCCCAAAAGTTTTTTTAAAGTTTTCATTTTAGTCCCTAGATAATATGTATCTAGGGACCTATTTGTAATTTTTTGAAAATTTTTCGGGGTCAAAATGTAATTTTTGCAAAATTTGTTATAGTTAAAATTACAAAATAGCTCCAAAGGGTACCAAAGTGTTAATCGAGAATACCACAGGGTACCAAAGTGTCAGGTTTCAAACCATAGGGTACCAAAGTGAAATAGGGTCAGGCCACAAGGGTACCAAAATATAATTTACCCTAAAATTTAACTTCAGCATGAAAGTTTTTAATAATAAGATGGGCATGTGATCTTTATTTATTTATATGTTTTTTTAAAATACAAGCTTTAATCTAGAGAAATAACTTATTCATAGGTCTTAATGGAATAATACATTTTTTACATTTTTTTTTTAAATAAAACTAACGCGAGGCAGAACCAGTCTTGCTGTCTCGCGTGTGAAAGCCTCTAAACGGGAGGCAGCAACGGCTTTTCTACCTCGTGCAATTTATTTTTTTGGGTTTCTTTTTGTGGGCTTCAATATAGTTTTAACAATATAAAATGTGGGCTTCACAGAGATTGGTCAATAATTTGGGCCAAAAGAAACTGGGTTACTGTAGTTTAGAATTTATTCGATATGTCAATAAGTGTCAAACCAAAATATATATATATATATATATGGCAATAAGTGTGAATTTACCATAACATGGAAGATTTTTTTTTTTTGGGCCTGAAGTAACTTGGAAGATTAGTAACTAGAGTTTAATCTTTAATGATAATTAGAAAGAAATTATAAATTTATAAAATTGTTTGGATCCAGTGTAATAAACTTTGAAAAAAAAAATTGATGAAGCTCTGAAGACCAAACAATTTGAGTTTGACCATAAAACGAACACTCCAACTAGAACGTGGGACGATATATATGGAAGGACTGAATTAAGAAAGAGAGATCTTTGCATTAAACAAAAATGATAGAGTCTAAAAATGATGATTGAAATAAATGTTAGGGAGGAATCTAAAGATCTTCACAATCTGATCATATATATATGCTATGTAACATATATATTTATATATAGATTCGAATAAATACATTTGTAACAGGACATGATCATCGTTTGGTTTCCCATAATGTCGTTACATTTATTGTGAAATCTAGTTATACCCGACAGATTGATTAATCACATGGGAATTAATTATGAAGCTGCTTATTCATCCAACAATTGTGATCATTTTTTTCCCGAAACAATTATGATCTTTAAGTTTGTCTTAATTCCAGATTTTCATTAACATGCGTTTTGATTCAGGTTCTTGTTGTGACTAATTTATTTATAATTTTTTTCCCATGAAATATCAATTTGTCCTTTTGTAATAAACACATTTTTATGAGTCAGATTATAATGCAAAGTTTGATTCTTGACATTGGATGCAATGGGTCATGAGCTAATAAGATAATGACATGTGGAAGAGTTAGTTGTATGTAATTAGTGATATGACTTCATACATAGTTTTGATTGGTTCAAAAAATTATTGATTTTTTTATTACTTTCAACATTAAATTACATCAATGGCTATAATTATACTACATTAGCAATTGCATTCCATGTCAAGAATCAAACTTTGGATCTTAGACTAATCCCATTTTTATTTGACTCGTACATATGGTGTAAGTTAATAATTCATTATTTTGTAAAAGTAGCAAAAATAGACAATATTAATATATTCAGTGAAATTTTCTTAAATTATACATGTCTAACAAACACTAACGAACTATTAATTAATTATCCGTCTCTCTCCCTAAACATATATACATACATATATTTAGAGTTTATAGACCAAAATATCTGTATTTAATTGCTATACTGAGTTTGATTCCATTGAGCAAGTCCAAAATGGTTAGCTTCTGGCCTTGCGTTCACTGATTCTGACCAAACATAGCTAATTGGCTTTAATTAATTCATATGTCAGTTTCTGTACCAAATCAACGAATCTAATAATATTTTGATAATCATGTGTAGTTAGTTCACGACTTACAAGAAAAAGGTTGGATTGCTGTAGCTCTAAAGCAATACTAACTGTATATATGATTTTCCAGAATAATATCTAGAAAAGAATAATATCTATACTATTGTTTATGTCTGAGTAGTCTTGTCCATTTTTTAAGACTGCAGTATAAAATAAATTATTTTAAACATATTATATAAAATAAAATATATATATATACATATAACAAATAAATACAACCCACGTCTATCCATATTAGCTTAATTAAAATATATATATATAAAAAGAAGACCACCTTCGTCGTTATACCCTACCCCACGTCCATATTAAAGGTATAGATATATTAATATGCATAATTGATGATTTTTTTAAATCTTTTTTTTAATAATTCTAAGTAACTAACAACAAATTAAAAGCATAGATATTAAAAATAATTTTTAATTATTTTATTGTTGATTATTTTAATTTTTTATATAATTATAACTTTATATAAAATTAAATATATTTGCCCGAAAATTATTATTTAGATATTATTTAAAATTTAATTTTTATACAATTTAATTTTAAATTTTTAAAAATTTAATATACATATTTATATGTCTATTAAGACACGGAAAGGCCCTCGTATATATATATACATATATACATATATAAATATACATACTTCATTAAACTTCAAAAAATTGATAAAAGTAATTTATAAGTTCTAGATACTAATAAAGTAAATATAAAACTTTCAAGACAACATTTTTTATGGAGTAGAAACTATATTATCGACAATAAATTATTCAATACATCTAGAGACTTTTTGTGGAACGTGCTCGCATGTTTATTTTTTTTTTTAATTTTTTAAATTTTTAAAAAGCTTACCTTTGAGTTTATGATTATTGGATTACGATTTGTTTGATAGCATTGACAAGCAGCCGACATAATTAGCTTAACCAATATGATATCTTAATTAATTGTTTGCAACACTAATCACCAATCATAACTTAGATTGTCACAAGAAGACAATATTGTCTTCGGCGATCAATTAGCTTAATTCAAAGCACGTAATGCAGTTATAATTACATTTCTGCAAGACATAACATAAAGCATATATATAAATTAATTACTACTATATACACATTTTAGTATTAACTATTAAGAGTCTATGTTTGGCTTTCATACAACACCAATTGCGGTTTGTACAAATTCACATGGCAGTATATTGGTCACAAATGGATGCATAAATTCATATAATAAATAATAATATACATATATGTAAAGTGAGAAAGAGACGAGTCGTAAAGAAATTGTTAAATATCTAAAATTAAAATATAATAATAAACTTGAATGATTTATTTATCTAATTTTAATAAATATATATTTTTTAATAAAGCTTTAAATGTTGACCGTGGCAAACAAGCTGTATTTTAAATGAGAATATTAAGATAAGATTTGATCTTTAAAGATAATATTGTTGAATTTTTTTAACTATTTATTTATTTACTAAAAAAAATAATTTTCGTCTAAATTATTAATATAAATAAACGATGAATATTTACATAACTAATCAAAAAAAATGTGTGAAATAAGAGAAGAGAGACGTGAAGTTGAATAATCCATGTGTCTTTTATCAAAAAAAAGAATAATCCATGTGTTGCCCACATGGCTTTGCTCCCGTAACGCCGCGTGTCTCTATCAGAAGTTTCATAGTAAGCCAACAAGAAAATAGTTATATTTTATAGAGTTCTTGAAAATTGTAGTTCTCAAAATAAATTTTTTGTTGGATTATCAAAATAAATATTTTATAATCATTTTAAAATTAAAAAGAATCAGGATAACTCCGCTTAAAAAAACTCTTGCTCAAAATAGATTGTGTTATAAAAAATTGTTTATGAATATCCACATTTGACTTTTGGTATTCTCGGTGTATAAAAGTTTGAATTTTCCTTTAGTTTCTCTATGTATACGAATATGATCTTATCCCTGCATTATGTACATTAAGTTGGTACGTCTCCCTTGTAGATCCTTTAGCCTATAAATAGAGGCTTTAGGTGTAAATGATATCAGTTGAATGAAAGAATCACTCTCTCCTCCTAACTTTTTCCTCTACTTTGTATATTCTTATTTCTTATATTTTATAACACGTTATCAGCACGAGCCTCTACCGGTTTGAGCTTTTGGCATCTGTGCACGCGTCTACTCATGCAAGCCTTTGACATCTGTTCATGCGTCTCTATCCATTTGAGTTCTAGGTAACTGAACATGAGCCTTTACCGGTGAGTTTTTGGTAACTAAGTACAAATCTCTTCTGATTTCAATTTTGGATAATTAAAGAGGTAAGTTAATTATCGTTCAAGCTTTCTTGTTAACTTACTAAAGGTAAGAAACTTTTATACTCGATTCTTTATCATTATCATAATATATTTTATAAGTTTATTATTGTGGTTGTCTTCTTAAGATTTGGAAATGTTTCGTATAGCTTGAAACTTCATATGATTGAGTTTTCATATGATTAAATAAAAGTGACCAAGTCACATGTAATTACAGTTTCATATGATTAAGTAAATGACTTGAAGGCATATTATGTTTTGATTCAACAAGATTGAATCAATTATTGTATTCTTGTCAAAGATTAGTGTATTGAAAGGTCATTGCACATGTTGATAATTTATCAAGGGCAATAGTTTGATTCTTTGGCTATTGAAGCTGTATAATATCACCCTTGATGACTAATAGACTTTGGCTATTGAAACTATCCAATATCAGCCTCGAAGGCTAATAAACTTTGGCTATTGAAGTTGTATAATATCAGCCCCAAAAACTTAGTCTTTGGCTATTGAAGTTATCTTATATCAGGCCTAAAGGCTAATAGTTTGACTATTGAAATGATCTTATAATGCCTTGAAGGCAATAGTTTAGCTATTGAAGCTGTATTATATCAGCCATGAAGACTAATAGTCAAATAGAAATTAATAACCTTGAAGGCAAACCTTGAAGGTGAACAGAAATATATTTTAACCAATTTCTAATAGCAATTACGGTGTTGTTAAAAAAAATATATGTCAATAGTCCTGAAGACTAACATCAATCTAAATATTTGATAGACCTGAAGGTCTATATCAAAATAAATGTTTATTTTATATGTGGATTGATTGATGTATTTTTAGATGTGATATGTGGTCACAATTAATCTTGTGAGGTGTTTGATATGTTAAAAATTATTGATATTGAGTCTCCAGTAGAGACGGCAGTGACAATATGTCAATTATTAAATGAGATTGTCATTGATTTATTTTGACAAGTGAACCTGAAGTTCATTCACAGTACATTTATTCTGATAATGATTATATTTCTCTGAAAGAAAAAAAATTGAAAAATCTCACAAAGATACTTTGGAAGAGTAATAATATATACTCTAGAAGAGTATGAATCTCATATTAACAAGATTATATTTCTTGACGTAACCCTGTAGTGGTTTGGAATTTGGATACTATTAAAGTATCATATCAATAAACTCAAGGAAAATTTGAGTATATGATATGAATGAGTTTACATCTTGGTATCTCAATGAATATGAGATAGTTTCTGAAGAACTGAATTTGAGATAGTTCCTGAAGAACTAAATATAAGATAGTTCCCAAAGAACTAATCCATTTTATTTAATTTATTCATCTCATTAATTTCTTTGATTATATATTATTATTCTATTATCCATTTTTCATTTGGTTAACAATTTATATGTTAATAATGTATTCTTTTATTTCTTTCATACTTTCATCTATCTTTATATGATTTCTTGTTTGAATATAAATCATGTATACATCATATTGTATATCATACGATCAAATATCTTGTTGAATTATATCAAGCTTTCCCGAAGGAAAGAAAAATGTTATGGAGGAAAAAGTAAATATAATATCGGGCATGACGGTATGTGATCATATGCTCCAGAAGAGCCCTCCATCTTGTACTATATTTGTATTAGTACAATTAAAACATATGTTGTAATGGACCAGCAGTTCTTTGACATATGTTGTAATGAAGCTGAGGATCATTAATTTAAAGGAGAAATGAACTAGAAGTTCATTAATTTAAAGGATACGTTTATAATTTTGTATGATCGGTTAGACCATCCCGGCTCACGAATAATGCGAACTCAAATTAATGCCTATTAAAAAACCAAAGGTTTCTTGTATATAATGAGTTATTGTGTTGCATGTTCTCAATGAAAATTGGTTTTAAGACCATTACCAGCAAAAGTTGGGATTGGATCCCTTGGAATTCTTGAACGCGTTCATAGAAAAATTGTGGATATGAAGTGCCACCTTGTGAACATGTCGATCCACTTTGTTCAAGTAAAAAGATTAAGCTCAAATTTTGGATTATTTCATTAAGAAAATTTTATAATGCTGGTGAATTTATATCCCACATCTTTAAGCACTATTATATAGTAGTTGGGATAAATGTGGTACATCATATTGTTTATGTCTACACGGTAAATGGTCTTGTTGAATAATTAAATGTCTGATGAGAACATATCAATTTATATGATGCAGCACTAATACGCATTAAATTAATAACGTATCGTAAATTATCCCTTGTGCTATTCCATTGGTATTGTGAAAAACTGTATGTGAACAAAGAATTAAAAGATTCTTTGCAATCTTCAAAAAGACCATTCTTGACAATGAGGGACAATATAATGAAACATGTTGAAGATATAATTTAATATTAATTAAATTTTTTATCAGCATATTTTGTAATCGTTATTTTAGTTGTTATTAAGTTCATTTATTTAAGAATATTATTTAAATTTTGAATTAAATTTTCTGTTATGTCCACAATTTATTTGAAATATTATTTCTCAAATTTGGAATTAATTTTTAGTATGTTAAATTAGATTTTTTTGTATTTCTATATATAATAGGCTCTT
>QANZ01021068.1:7423-45208 GCA_003254925.1 Chamaecrista fasciculata | reverse complement strand
GTATGTATTGCTTGGATTGGGATATGTTGCCATCAGCTTTGTTTGAATTGCTTGATTGTGACTGACTTAGGAGGTTTATGTAAATATAAATGTTATAAGGAGCCATGTTGAATATTACTCTCTCTCTCTCTCTCTACTGTGACTATGCACTATCCAAAATATGTGATGGAAGCTAAACCTGAATCATCTTTATGAAGTGCATGATCCTTATAACATTTTATTCAAATGCTATTGATGTGCATGCTTTGCATAGAACACGCTCATAGCTTCTTATTATCAATTGTAAATATTCCGATGTTTATGTTATTAATATAAGTAGACTAATTATAATATTTTATCAATTTGGTGTCCATTAGACCAGCAATAATTATCAGTTATTCAACCTTTATATTGTAAAATGGTGATCAAACATAAAAGTATACACTTAAAGGTTAACTGTGCATGTCACAAGGTGGCAGCATTACGTTGTTTTAGAATTTTCACTCTTATGATGCAGTGAACCTATTGTTGATAAAGTGATGCTGATTAAAAATAAAGAAACCGAAGGTATAAATCAAAAGGTCAACAATGAATAGACGAAGACGACCGTTCTATTTTTGCTCCTACAACCTCAGAATGTCACGATCCCGCGTTTCAGAAATCAGAGACTTACCACTTACCAGTATGTGACATCATAAATTATATATGGAGTGGTATTTGGGTTTCATGACTTCACGTCTAATCCAGTTGAAAAGTATGTTCTCGTGACTAAGCATTGAATTGCTTTGCATATTAATCGAGTTTTATTGTTTGTTTTTGCACTTTTAGTCAATTTCCTGAAATTGTGATCCAATTTTTGCTATCTCTTTCTTCTACCAACCCCTGATGATGCCAATAGAATCTTGGTTTGCCTGTTACCATTGTTCACTGTGTATTTCTCTGCCTGATATATTTTAGGGTTTTTTTAGCCTCATATTTTCTGCTTGTTTCCTAAGAAAATGGCGGAAGGTCAAGGGGAAGCAAATAAAGGGGTTCTTTGCGTCACTGCAGTCGATTATTAGTCCCTTTGCAACTTTCCTCGTTCTTCTTTTTCACGTTACCATTCTTTCTGCCCTTTTGAGAAGTGAAAGCTAAGACTTCTAGTTTCATAGACAGTTCAGCTAAAGAAAAACCCATAACAAGTTATGAGGAAAAAATAAATCAGAGTCTGAACTTTATTGGTGCATGGTCAGAAAATCTATTAGTTTATTGGAGGGTTTTTGGCTTTTACGACGATTGTTTTTTTTTTCTTTACATGATCTCAATTATGTTCAAAGCGGAGAGAGTGGATTTTTCAAATGGATAAGAGCTATCCGAGAATTACAAATTGATGCTCAATCACTTACTTTGCTGTCTGGGTTTAAACCATTGGAACACTTCAGTATTCTGTGATGAATTGTTTCTCTCTTTTCAGGAAAAAGAGATCTGTTTCGGCCACACAATCAACTGAAATCGATATAGGTATACAACTATTTAATCTTTACTTCTTTTGTGAATTTGTACGTCCACAATGAGGCCTATATATAAAATATACCACTATATGTTTATGTTAGCTGATATTTAGGAAGCTTGGCTATGTTCCAAATTTTCTATGCAGAGCTTTCAGACATTGAGAATGTCAAACTTTACTCTTACAAGGAATTGCAAATTGCCACAGATGGTTTTAGTTCATCAAACAAGATAGGGCAGGGTGGTTTTGGATCTGTCTATAAGGTATTTTCCATATTATGCCCATTCATTCATAATTCATAAAGAGTTCTGAGTCTGCTGCATCATTTATTTAGGAAAATGCACATTCTTCTTGTTTTCCTTTCTGATGACCGAGAACTTTTTCTGTTGTTCAGGGAAAGCTGAGAAATGGTACTTTGGCTGCTATAAAGGTGTTGTCAGAAAGCTCACATCAAGGGGTTCGGGAATTCTTGACAGAAATTAAGGTGATCACTGCTATAGAGCATGAGAACCTAGTAAAGTTGCATGGATGTTGTGTTGAAGGAAGCCACAGGATCTTGGTATATGGCTATCTTGAGAACAACAGTCTAGCACAAACACTTCTTGGTAAGTTTGTTTTTGTACAATTGATATGAAATCAATTCATTAGCATAATATAATTTAGTTCTCATGATTTTCTAGGTGGAGGTCATAGTAACATCCAATTCAGCTGGCCTGTACGAAGGAACATTTGCACTGGTGTTGCTCGAGGTCTTGTATACCTTCATGTAGAAGTTGAGCCTCATATCATTCATAGAGATATTAAAGCAAGTAATATTCTACTTGACAAAGACCTGCAACCCAAAATTTCTGATTTTGGTCTTGCAAAGCTTATTTCACCGAGCTTGACCCATATTACCACTCAAGTTGCTGGAACGGCATAAGTTCATCCTTCTTTCTTCAATATCATGAATAATTGTGTCCATTTGGTTCATACCATGTCCCTGTTTTAAGCTTTCTTTGTTTTATTTTTGTAGTGGTTATTTGGCGCCTGAGTATGCAATACGACGTCAAGTGACAAGAAGATCAGATGTCTATAGTTTTGGAGTTGTCCTAATGGAAATTGTTAGTGGGAGGAATAACACAAATAGGCGGTTACCTGCCAGAGAACAGTATCTTCTTCCAAAGGTATGAACCTCAATTTTTGCAAATACAAAAGAAGCACCAGCAACCAGTTTGTGGATTTAAATATCTTTGGGGGAAATTACAATTATCTAGCTGGATATTTAATTCCAATTACACTGTTCACTAATCTATAAAAATTGGAATTAACTTCATGATCTATTTGTCCAATTGTGTTTAACCCCCAATGGTCTAAATCAAGAAACTTTAACTAGGTAAAATTGCTAAATTATTCGTATTATTTAACATCATTTTTATCTTTAAATTGACTTTCATTTCCTATCAGTCTATCTAGAGCTTTCAAATTTATGGAAAGATATATTTGGCTGAGATGGAATTGGAGAGCATTGGTTTGAATTTTGATGTTGTCTCTCACTTAGTACTCAGACTGGATCCAAGTTTAAGTACCCCAAATGCTGGAACTCCATTTCTGGAAGTCCATGGCATTGAACTTGACACTAGGAAAACGTTTAGTTGCCAATGATTAATGGCTGTTTTCTCATATACGAGGGTTTATATTTCAAATCTTGGTGGAGCATAGTATCACTACCAATATTTACAGAGTGAATCTATTTGTCCTGTTACTAGTATGTAGTTATTACCACCATGTCCACATTACTGACATATAGCTTATGCATGATTTCTTTTTCTTTAAATTTAAAATTGATAGACCTACTACCTATAAGAGGAAAAGAGAGGAAAGAATGGGAGAACAGCCCATGTTTGGAAATGGGTTTGGGTCCAATAAGAAGCATATCAGGTTATATGATACTCAAATGAAAGATGAGCTGGACATAAGACAAAATGGAGGGGAACTTCTGCATAACGGTTTGTGGCAGTGAGTGGGAGGTTTGCTGCTCTATGGGTATATCAGTAGGTTTAGTAGCATTTTTGGTAATTAGGCAGAAATTGGTAGGAACTTGGGGGAGAGACTGGCCTCTCGAACGTCCAGATTATGTTAATGCTTTCTTGTGTGTTCTTGTGAGTATTTTGTGTTTGTGGCTTAGGACTGTTTTGGTTTTGTATTTTGTAAAGGGCTGTATTTTCTTCTGTGATATATCAATTATAGCCTGCATCTTTTAGTCTTTTTAGTCTCTCAATCTAAGTTTGCATATCAGTTCCTATAAAAAAATACTTATAATACTTATGGAGATGTTAGTAACAAACAATAACCTTAGTTTTGTTTATTGGAGCATCAAAATAAAAATTTGAATGCCATTGTTGTGAATATTGTAAATATTTATGTTAATTAGGATATCAATTATGAATTGATTGTATAACATTAGGGAGTGATTGTAGCTGATTAGTTATTCTCATTTATTTTGTTTCCTAGAATAGATTGGTAACTCTTGTATAAATACCCGATCTTTTCATGAATAAGATACACAAATTTTCTCCCATTTATCAGCCATAAATATATTAAATGGAGAAGAGAGAAGTAAAAAAGAATATCAAGATGATGTGAAGGTTATTTTCTGAATTTACATAAGGTCGAATATTCATTTTGGTCCTCAAACGATGGGGTCAGTTTCATTTTGGTCCTAAAACTATTTTTTATTCCGTTTTGGTCCTCAAATTTTCACATTTGTTCCACGTTAGTCCAAAATGTAATTTCTTTTGGTTTTTGGCATTATTTCTAATCTAATCAATTGAGATGGATCATTTCTCTCTCATATGTGTCATAATAAGTGAGTTGACAAAGAAAAAAAGAAAAATTTTCACTATTTGAAAGAAATATCAACCACAAATGTATTTTCAATTTGTGACTAAGGATGGAGATTTTGCTTTCTCACTTTGTCAACTCACTTATTATAACACATATGAGAGAGAAATGGTTCATCTTAGTTGTCCAGGTTAGAAATAAAGGTAGAAACCAGATGAAATCACATTTTTGGGACCAAAGTAGAACAAATATAAAAAGATTAAGTACCAAAATGGAATAAAAAATAATTTTTGGACCAAAATAAAAGTAACCCCGTAGTTTGAGGACCAAAATGAGATTTTGACCTATACATAACAAAATTTAAAAGTTAAAGGTTTATGGGGTTATTGCAATGGTGGCAATTAATTAGGGGGTTAGCTGTAGTTTCTCAGAGAGAAATTATTTTCGTTGTAAGTAGTGTGAAATGATCACTTTAAAGTTGGAATTTAGAAGACATAGGTTGCTTGGTGGAATTCTCTTGTTTTGGCTTAGTTCTGCTTTACTGTCCTGGAATCATGTCATATTTGTTCAAATGATTTCGATGCCCCTGTCTTTTTATTTGCAATTTTAGTCTTTTTTAAGGGGTAATAAGAGAACACATATATATATGTGTGTGTGATTTGTATGATGAAATTTGTTACTATTCTTCTGAGGGTTCATATGAAATTTCATAAATTTATACCGGTTTCATGAGTTCAAAATATCTAAATGCTTTCAAAGGATTCTAGTAAATTGAAAATGTAACCCGTTTATATCTAGTATTGAATTGCACATGGATTGTAGGGTTAAATTTTTTTTAAAGAATCATAATATGGCATGACTTGCAGGTATGGAATATGTATGAAAGCAACAAGCTGGAGGGATTGGTGGATGCAATGCTAGAAGATTTCGACATTGAGGAGGCATGCAGGTTTTTCAAGATTGGTCTCCTGTGCACTCAGGATTCTCCTCAGCTCCGACCATCAATGTCCACTGTTCTTGGCATGTTGACTGGTGAAATTGATGTGAATGACAAGAAGATTACAAAACCAGGCCTACTATTTGAGTTGCAAGATGGTGAAGACGAAGGAAAACAGAAAGCCAAGGCTGAAGTGGAAAATGCATCTTCTTCTTCTGTCTCAGGGAAGCAATTTGAGGCATATTCATTAGGAACCACAGTATCTCATGCTTCCATGACCTTCACTTCAATTTATGATCGAAGCAATTGAGTTAAGCATCATCAGGCAGCTATGGATTCAAACATCAATGAGTTTTTCCTCTTCTCTCTACCTTAAACATGTCTGTCTTCTCTTCCTTGTTGTGCTACTCGCTGCATTGTATAAATTCTAGCTTCCCTTTTTTTGTCATCTAAAATGGATCAGTAGTATTTGTTGATTCCATTTAATAGTTCATCATTTTGTCATACATAGATGGATTGACATACTGTTAACAGTGGGCCAAAAAAACAAGGCATACTGTAAGCAAGGATAGTATTTAGTGGATGTTCAGTAGGTGGAGTTTGTTTTGGCTTAAGGATCTTGTGCTGGCTTTAGTTCAACATGACAATCTCATCCCAACAGCACATTAATATGGTTGCATTTCCACGGTTAATATCCAATTTTCATGTTATTCATGTGTCCTATTTATGTCTGTTTTCATCATTTGCATGTTTCATTTGTTATTTTCCCATTAGTATAAATTGAACTTAACTTTGAAAGTTGGGGGAAAAAAGCCTATTTTCTACCATCATGTGTCTGATAGTTTATGTTTATTTAAGGCTAAGCTTAGTTTTTGTGGAGACTATAGTAGTTACACAATGGAAGTTCAGAAGAATTAGAACAACTCTGATGGCAAATTTTCCTGGGCTTATTTGCGTACAATGTACAAACGTAAAATGCTTTAAACTTTTATAAGTATTCATCTTTAATGGTAAAAGAGAAAAAAATAAAATAGAAATCGAAAAATCACTATAAAATGTGCCTACTGCTGTTCTAACCTGCCCTATTTGCGGGTTCTGTAACACCTGCACCACAAAATCAGAAAGCAAAGAACTCTGTAACCAACTATGAAACCCAACATCACACCCAAATTGCTCCATTTTAGGGACTCTTTCAGACCTTGCTGTTTCAAGAATTCAACTCCATATAAACTGCATTCTCCATTTCTAATATCTAAGCATCTAGATCTCCCTTGTTTTCCTCCATACTCATTTATCACAAAACACTCAAATGGGTACTTGAATAGACTCAAATAGTGCATGAAAATCCAGTAACTAGGTATGTTACCCTCTGATATAAAATACCCTGAAAACAGAAAGAAAGAACCCATTAGCCCTGCAATAACTGAGGATCCCATTATGAAATTTGGCACAAGAGCACTGAAACAAGCTACGAGGGAATTCGACATAAGGACCACCAACCAAACCACTAAAGAAAAGTATAGGAACCCTTCAATATCCTTCCTCAGTCCTACTAGCCAGTAAACTGGAGTAGAATATAAAAGACCAACCATGAGAAGAAAAGGAAGGAACACAAGGGTGTTTGCTAAAACATAGGATGAAACTCTGTAAGCTCCTCTTGAGGTCTCTTTCATCAAAGTTCTTCTCTCTTCTAGGAAAATTGGCAGCCCTTCTGTTGTTGAAGATAACAGAAAGGTAAGACTAAAAGCAAAAAACCCGCTTCGTGTTTGTAAGGCTACTTGACCTTTTTGGCTACCAACATTTAAAAATATAGTCCCTATTACAAATCCAGCAACTAAGGCTTGTATGACTCTGGTGACAAATAGTTGCTTGGTTCTGAATATGTTGCAGCAAAACCTTTGTCCTAGGATTAGAATTTCCTGAATTGGAGAATTAGGGTATTGAAGTGCCTTTTCTTTGGCATTCATAGAGTACTGCATCCTCGTTTTACAAACTTGTTCCTCTTTGTCTCTCAGAAGAAACTGGTTGTTCATAGATTCTGAGGTTTGTATTACTAGGCTTCCCATAACATCCAGGGCGAATTCAAGGATATTGACATGGTGGGGAATATGATGCCCAGCTAACTTGAGCCTAGCCTCAAGAAGATTTAATGACCCATTATGCATGACAAATCCATCCGAAAGCAAGATAAGATGATCAAATAGCTCCAAAATCCGAAACCCGGGTTGGTGGATGGTTAGAACAATAGTCTTACCTTGGTTAAATGCCATTAGTCTAAGCAATGAGACTATATTCAGAGCAGATGCTGAATCTAAACCTGAAGTTGGTTCATCTATCAAAATAACTGCAGGATCATGAACCAGATCAACTCCAATTGAAACTCTTCGCCTTTCCCCTCCCGATATACCACAGTTTGATCCAGCACCACCACCACCACCACCAATTCTTGAATCTGCAATTTGGTCCAACCCAAGTTCCTTCATCAACTCAGAAACTCGTGCAACAGCCATTTTTCTCCCACCAGGTAGTCTTAGAAGTGCACTATACATGAGTGTTTCTCTAACTGTAAGAGAAGGGAACAAAGTATCTTCTTGTGTGACATACCCAGAAGTTCTTCTAAAGCGGTTTGTGTCCACAGGCCTGTGATTGACAAGCACTTGCCCCGAAACCTCGCACCGTGTAACCCTCCCAGCAAGAATCTCTAGCAGCGTGGTTTTTCCAGCTCCACTAGGCCCAGCAATAGCAGTAAGCTCCCCAGGTCTTGCCTCACAATTCACATCTTTCAAAATCAACTTCGTCCCCCTCCTCGGAGTCGAACCAAAGCAAAGACTTCTTAGTTCATCAAGCTGGCTGCACAACCTGCATGACAAATTCTTGGTCTCTATTCTATATGGGGTTTTACTGGTGCATGATATTGGCTTGAATGGTGAGCCCATTGTTTTTTGTGTGCATGCAAATTGAGAGGAGAAAGAAATGCCAATCAGTGTATGGGATATGTGAAGGAAGAAGAAGAGGAAGAGAGGGAGATGAACTAACACACCAAACTGTGTGCTGGTTTTTATTAAGCTAAAGAAGCCAGCCAAGTGAGTTTCTTCACTTTCTTGGAATGAATTGGTTTATTAATTAGGAAGTTTTGGACATGAGAATTGACTTTGGGTTTTTTGCTTTCCATTTTTCTATTGGTTTTCAGGATTTAACAGAGAGTTTTTTCAAGTTTTTCAAGTTGAAATGCTTCAAGAAAACCAAAGAAAGAAAGAGTATGCTTGGAAAGTTTTTCTGGTGAGCTGAACTTTGACTTAGGGTTATTGTTTGGTTGCCCCCACCATCTTCTTCACAGCTCACAGTTAGGTTGGTGAGAGATACAAATTATGAAACAGAGTTTTACAAGTTAAAATCAATGGTTTTTTTTTTATTTAATTATTTTCATCATAGATATATTTGCTTCATTGAGCAAATTGCTTAATAACAGTCTGAGTTCTATTAGGTCATATATAGGTAAACCTCTTGAAAGATATATTTAATAATGGCTTAGGTGTGGGGGGAAAAAGTTAGTTTTCTTTTTTACCATTTAAAGTCAATTAATTAAAGTGGGTTTATTCGTTCATCTATTTTTATGAAGATATATTTTTGCTTTGTGTTATTTTTTACATTTTAATTTTACTTGGTAAATTAATTATTATAGCTAGATATGAGTATTGTAAATGGTTATTTTGTCAATAAGTTTGGAGGATTTTTTTTAACGTAAATTGCCAGCAAAAAGTTTATGAACTGACTTGTCATGCGAAAATTTTAGTCGCAATTTCGTAACTTTTGACTTGTATATATGCTGCCTTATTTGGAAGTTTATTTTTTAAAGGATTAATTTAGTATTATGTATATCGTCATGAAGATTCCTTGTTTGAACCAAAATCCTGCGGGGTAGGAATGAATTATTTCCAATGTTATATACATTAAGTAATCATATAAAATAGGCAAAAGTATTAATTTCGTCTCCAGATTTTATACCAACTGTTCATTTGGTCCCTAAATTTTTTATGTTGTCGATTTCGTTCCCAATGTCAGTTTGGTCAATTTTATCCTTTAACTAATTTTTTTAAATAAATTAATGACAAATTACATCATGTTTTTCAATCTAACTTAAGATTTGTGTTTATTTTTCAATCAATTTTACATTACATATCATTAGTCACGTAGATTTTATCATTAATATTTGGCTAAAGTAAGAGTAAAAGATAAAATTGAACAAAATGTGAAACATTAGAGACGAAATTGACAATTGGTGTAAAGTTTGAGAACGAAATTAATACTTTTACTTATAAAATATTGGCAAAAAAAGTTAACAATATGAATACCTTTTGAGAAAATTACAGATATTCCTTTTTTTTTTCGGTTATGCTATGATCATTTTGTAAATAATTCTTAAACTATAGATTTTGATAAATAACCTTTTAAATTATGATCATTTAACAAGTACTCAATTGAATTATAAAACTTAACAATTGTTTTTCGGCAAAACACCCTTTCGTGCCCCTAACGTTTGCAGTGATTTTCAGTTATGCCCCTAACGTTTCATTCGTGTCAGTTGTGCCCCAATGTGAAACGTTAGTTTCAATTATACCCCCACACTCGTTAGTCTACCGTTTTTCAAAACTTTTGAACTTCGATTCATGTTCATTTCAGTTTATTTTGATAAATGAGTTTATGGGTACTCATTTTCGGCTCCTAAAGATCATTTTGCACATGGAAATTTTGAGAAAAATGCTTTGTTTTGCTGCATTTCGTTTTGGTCCTTTTTGGGGTTCATCGGGTCTGATTTTCTTCGGATTTGGGGCTATTTTGAGCTTAATCTTTGAAATTGATCTAAGGAATCAAGCTTGTGATGTCCGAAAATTAAAACTCATATGAAATCTGATCAAAACCGAGTTCAAATCGTGCGAAAATGGTGTTTTTTTTGTCGATGATTGAAATTGGGGGCATAATTGAAACTAACATTTCACATTGAGGGCACAACTGACACAAATGAAACGTTAGGGGCATAACTGAAAATCACCGCAAACGTTAGGAGTACGAAAGGGTGTTTTGCCATTGTTTTCCTCGTATTTTCATATCAGTTTCATATTATTCTACTCAATTTCTTTTTATATTTTCTTTAAATTAGTGTCTAATTATAATTTAATATAGGTTAAGTTTTTCTAAACTCAGAAAAACATGTTAGAAATTAAAATTCTTAAATACAATGGTTTTATTTTATTCAAATCATGATTTCAACTTTTTTTTTTTTTTGTGACAAAAGGGCCTCAAAGGCCAACCAAAACGCATCCCAAACACAAACAACAAAAAAGCAACCAGAAGAAACAAAACGCCAAGGCAACGTCAAACAAGCCAGCCCCTAGCCAACCCTAATCGACCTAAACATTCTCAACCCCATAGCATCGTGAGTCAAGAACATCGAGAGATCGAGACAAACCATCTCGCCGTCACTGCAATCACAGGTGAGGTTTGCGAGGTAATCTGCGCAACCATTTGCTTATCGCCAAATATGCTTAACTCTCCATCTTCTAAACATCGAGCAAGCATCCAAAATTGCCTTTACAAGAGCCACGATGTCCATCGCACAGTTCGCCAACCCAGAAATCGCATTCACCAAATTCATGGAATCACTCTCGATCTCCAGAAATTGCCTTTACAAGAGCCACGATGGCCAACCCAGAAATCGCATTCACCAAATTCATGGAATCACTCACTCTCGATCTCCAGAAATTGCACTCCCAAAACAGTGGCAACGACCATTCTCATCCCGAATTAGACCACCGTAACCCGCCTCCTTAGACGAACGACGGAGAGCCCCATCAGAATTGAGCTTCATCCAGTGAGTAGGAGGCTTATCCCAGGTAATATAAACCTCATCCCTACTCACATGGCCCAAATCATGAGACAACATATATTTACCTTGATCATAGTCTCTAAGACTCTGAATAATTATCTCAGCAGGTCTCCAAGGACGGCTGAAATCAATGTTGTGACTGGAAGCATTCCTCCACCACCACAAGTTCCAAACAGCAACAACCCAAATTCTATTCCAGGTAAATTCTGCACTAGAAGAAAAAGTATTATTTAAATTAGCATTGACCCAACCCATAAAATTAAGATGATAAAACTTAGCCAAGTGATGGAGCTCAAGTAGAGAATTCCATACTCTAGAAGCCATAGGACAGTCCCTAAAAACATGAGACGATGTTTCAGTAATAGAAGGATAATTATAGCACCAAGCATAACCCCCAAACCATAAATTACATAATTTCCTAGTAATAATTCTAGAAAATCCCCTCTTGACTTGCCTCCCATGGATAAGTGGCATACCTAAATAAACACCAAGATTATTAGTACAAGTAAAACCAAGGTTGCAAATTGCGGTTGCGGTTGCGGTTGCGGTTACGTTGCGATTACTGCGGTTGCGGGTACTGCGGGTGTTATGATGCGGGTTGCGGTCGCTGCGGTCGTGAATTTTTTAAAATATGCACAAAATTTCACATTTGAAAAATTAAACATAGTAATATACTTATGAGTCATAATAAGCATTTATATTGCCTAAAAGTGGGCTATATGACATTTCAATCGAGTAATGCCGCCTTTTATTATTTTTCCACAAAGTTTGTACTTGACATTGTTCCTATTGCCTGCCACAGGTTCCCAAAATGCCAACCAATGTCATCACTAGGAGCATCGTCCAATCTTGTTGTTGGGAATTTTTCTCTTGCTGGCATTGTTGATCTAATTTCACAACATCTATCAATAAGATCACAATCATATATATAAATGACAAATATTTAAATTCCAAAATATATTGTAGTATTTGATAATTTTAAAAAAAAAATAAATCAACCTATTGTTAAATCCTAACCTACATAAATTAATTAATTAACCTTCCTAAATCATAATCCACAATCCACTCCCAAAGCTCCATGAATCATATCTCAAATCATAATCTCATATTCAATTAGAAATCACAACAATCTAAATTAAAATAAATATATAAATAAATAATAAACTATTAAATCCAATCCCATATTTCCATAACTAATATCTCAAATCTCAAATCTCAACTTTCTTAAATAACAAAAATCAAAATAAATAAATTATATAAATTAATAATCTCACTTCTCACTCTCAGCCTCTCTACACGCACAACACAAGCAGCACAACTATAATCTAGCCCAAATCATGGTAAATTGGTCATTATGTATTAATTATATTAATTAAAATAAAAAGAAAAAAATACCTCAAATCAGAGTCGCACAAGTCGCACAGGCACAAATTAAACTTTGAAGACTTCTCAGTTCTCACGCACACCACTGAAGACTGAAGCTACTACCCTTCTCACCGTCCAAATTCCACAAGAGTCGCACAAGCCTCTGCTTTTCGCCCTTCCTCAGACTTCGGACTCAGAGTTCGGCCGCTTCCTCT
Organism: Chamaecrista fasciculata; assembly: GCA_003254925.1. Classification (NCBI taxonomy): domain Eukaryota; kingdom Viridiplantae; phylum Streptophyta; class Magnoliopsida; order Fabales; family Fabaceae; genus Chamaecrista; species Chamaecrista fasciculata. The sequence goes on along the minus strand of QANZ01021068.1, from coordinate 32,516 downwards.
GTCAACAATTGAAGATGAAGAGTCGATCGAAGAAAACGAGTTGAGTTTAGTTGCAGAGAAGTGAAAAAAAACTCAGATCTAAGGAGAATCACGAATTCAAGTTGAAGGTTAGATTTTACCTTTCTAGTTTTGTGCTTTTGCTTTTGATTTCAAGGCTGGAAACAGAGGAGTTGAAGAATGATGATGAAATCGTGTGGGTCTGTGGCACTGTGGGAGTGGATTGTAGTTCTAGATCTGAAAATTTGATTTAGGGCTCCAAAACTTTCTTCTCCCTTCTGAAATCGTGCGAAAATAAGAGTAGGAAAAAGAAAAGGGTTCGATCTACAGTTTTTTTTTGTTATTTATATAAAAAACGCAACGGAACGGCATTTTGGCCGCAACGGCGTTCCGTTGCGGCCGCAACGCCGTTCCGTTGCGGCACAACAGTGTGAAAATCAGTCACACCGCAATTGCGGTGTGATGCGGTTGCGTTGCCCTCCGCAACCGCAATATTGCGGCCGCAATTTGTGATGCGGTCCGCAATTTGCAACCATGAGTAAAACCAATGTGAGATATAATCTTATTTTTAATATCAGACGGGGTTTGCATAGAAAAGAAAATTCTAGTCTTCTCTGTTCTAACTTTCTGCCCTGTTGCATTACAGAAATTTTGAAGACAATCAAGGATACAATCTTTTACCTACTTAGCTTTACTCCTTTAAATTGTCTGCTTATTTAAAAGTGTTGGACTTGATCAGAGTTAGAGGTGAAGTTTGTTAGAAAGTGAATTGATCAAAACGCTATTTTCCTCACCTTTTTTTGATTAATTTTCCTCACATGTTAACTTTTTTCCCTTTTTTTTTATTATAATCATCAAGAAAAATATATTATATGTATGTCAAACGACACTTAAAATCGTTTAGAGACTTCAAAATTAATACAATAGAGGAAACATAAGTTGTAAATATTGTTGAACTAAAGGCCAAAATGAACACAAACGTTGACTGAGGATGAAAATTATCACTAAATGTATTATCAACAAAACTTTTACTATTATACTTACTATTTATCAGAAAATAAATCATCATTCTGGATGTGATAGTACAGCAAAAACTAGATTTAAAGTAAAGCCATCACTAAAGGGGACCGAATCAAATCTAAAAAGAAAAAGAAATCACCACCAAACTGCGGGATAGAACCACAAGGAGAAACCAACCAAATATGACAAAACTATCACTAAACAAGGGAGACCGGACCATATTTAAATTTACTTAAACAAAAGAAATAGTTAAAAGAAAAACAAAGAAAAATTATAGAGAAGAAGTTGGAGGAAGAGGAAAAAGTTTTAGAGAGAAGTGTTTGTCCGGCAGGGGAGGGAGGGAGTGAATCACATGTCAACATTTTTTCAAGTTATCATTTTGTTTTTTCTTTTTTATCAATTTGATTTATTATAAATATTTTTTGTTATCGATATCAATCGATTTAATTAATTAAATTGATAATATATTGTTGTCGATAGATTGACATGATATATTGTCGTAAACTCTTTTTCATTTTGTATTAACAAAACAAGTTTGTGAAGAACTTTAGAGATTTTACCCAAAATCTTTAAAATATATAATACTGCATTGCTGCTTATAATGAATAATATTGATTTGAAAAAATATATTTTACTTAATAATTAATATATCGAGTTATCAATTAATAATGCTATATCTTTAATTAATCAAGTAATCAGTTTAGATAAAAATTATATGGAAGAATTGACATTAATAATTGATGAACTAAGTTCTGGCCCGGGGGCTTTTACCTGGTTCAGTTAGGAACTCTGATGACGATTTCCTGCAAAACAAAGAACAGCGGGGGTGCTGGCCCGCGATTCTCCTCCGATGCCTAAGTCAGTAAGAGTATTTGAGACTAACCAGTCTAGACTGAGTTATGTGTGTTACCTTTAGTGAGTCTGCCTAAGCCTTTTTATAGGTCGGCCGGCCATAGGCAGGTCCGAGATTTAGGGGATTCCGTTTCCTATTGGTTATAGGAGAATCCTTTTTGAGTTGATGCAGCCGTGAAGATATTTCTTGGAGATATCTTAGGCGAATCTTAACTAAATTCATATGCGCGATTGACTTATTCACCCACGTAAGATTGGATAAGCATGATGGTTGTCGCGTATTTCACGATGTGGGACATGGCCTAGCGGCCATGCCCTTAGATGTTGGGGCCATGCCCAGCGGCCATGCCCCTTAAATTGTGGGGCATGGCCGCTAAGCCATGCCCTTAGATGTTAGGCATGGCCTAGCGGCCGGCCATGCCCATAAATATTGGGGCATGGCCTAGCGGCCATGCCCTTAACTACTGGGGTATGGCCGCTAGGCCATGCCCACGGTGGGGCATGTTTGTCCTTGCTCAGGGTATGCTTCCGTTGTTATATTATCACTAGTCCCTCCGAAAAATTGCGATTCTGTCCCCGCTAGCCTCGTTGGGGGGGGGGGGTGTGAGTGCGCCTTGCATTGCATGGTGAATGATCACGCTTTGGGAGACACGCATTTGGAGGTTTGAGAGTGAAGCTCTTACTCCCACTGGCGGCCATGCCTTGTAGTGACAATGCTGTGGAGGCCAAGTGCGGTGCGCATTTTTTAACGGTGGCTATGCATTGTAGAGGCCATGTACTGGAAGTTAAATTCAAAGATGTTGGTTGGCAGCCATGTTTCCATGTAGAGCTTCCATCTTCATTTTCTTCTTATAAAAAGCCTTGGTTTGTGTGAGTTTTTTCACCTTTCTTAGTTTTCACCTCTCTCTAAGAATTTTTCACCTTCTCTCTAGAAGTTACTTTCTCCTCCCTCTTTCTTCTTTGAGGTTGAAGTTTTTGGGTGGTTTCTCGCCGGACCTCCGCCGACCACCGTCGGGATTCCCCTGAAGGTTGGCTTTTCTTGAATGTTCTTGAGTTTTAGATGAACGCTCTTGAGCGTTCTTGAGTTTTTTTTTTTTTTGCTTGTTGAAGTCTTTGATTCATGACTTTCTTTGGAGAAGTTGGTTTATGTTTGATTCTTCAAAAGTTGTTTTGATTTTTGACTGTGCGTTTGTTCATGTTTTTACAGCTAGTCTTCTTTGTGTGATTCTGCTTTTCGGGCGGCCATAGCATTGCAATTTTTGCTGCTCTTTTGCGCGATTGGGTGGCCACACTTAGCTCAGGCGACCATCACGTGAGGTGGCCTCCTTGTCTATGTTTTTATGGATTCTACTTCTTCTTCTATAGTCGATGAGGGGGGTATCCTGTTGATCGTTCTCGACCCATCGCTATTGAGATTCCTCCCCATCCATGTTACCCCGAGGAAGGTGAGACTTTTTATCATGGGGATGTCAGGGATCTTTGCAGGGAGTTGGGTTCTAGATATTGGGTTGGGCAACAATCGGCTCCCGTGTCCTCCAGTTTTGGTCCGTCTGTGGAGGGTGTGCGCCCGAGCGACTTCTTGGGGTCGCCTTCAACGGATGTGCCTGGTTCTCGCGAGTCGCAATTTGGGTCTGGCGGCCATGCTTGTGGGTACCCTCCTGACCCTGTTTCGACTTGGGGGGATTTCCTGGGACGGGAAGTTGTGAGAATTGGTGGTGGTGCGGTATTGTTCCATGAGAGAGAGAGTCAGTTTCTTGAGGTTGGGCATCCTATGGCTAATGAGCCTCTGACTCGTGACTTGAAGGACAAGGTTTTCGCCATGTTTTTGAAAAAAATTCGAGCTAAGTATCCGGGCGTCATCAATACCGATGTGAAGGCGTCCTTTCATGCTTGTCGTAGTGTTTGGATTGATCTTGCCACTATTAACGAGTTCAATAGCCACTTTTCTTCTATTGTTGGCGACCTTTGCCAGGCTGTTCCCTGGGGGGAGACCGACCCAAGAGTGCAGTATAGCGATCCTTGTGGATTTCTTTTTTATGGGTGGCTTTTTTCTATTTGGAACCTTAGCATCCCATTTCCTCGTTGGGTGATGGATGTTCTTACCATTATGAACGTGTGCCCCGTCCAGCTTGGATGCAATGGTTGGTGGCAGGTGTTGGCGTTTGGCCAAAAAGGTGAGGTGGAGGGTGTTGAGCCTACTGCTGCTCTGTTCTATTACTTTTACCGAGCTGAGTGTCAGAACAAATGGTATGCGTCGGTAATTCGCCGGACTAATCGTCCTAAGATCATGTCAGGCTGTCCCAACCGTCTCAAGAATCGGGCAGACAAGTTTTTTTTCTTATTCGCCCCCTTCCAGGGGCTCATCCCTGGTGGATTGGAGAAGATGGCCGCCCCCTCTTCAGGACAAACTGGGGGATTCCACGAGTTAGAGAAACTTATGTTTGCGATTGGATGGATCTTAAAAGGGTTCAGAGGCTAGCTTCCTTGAAATTGGTTGTTGGTGGGATTTTTGAACCAGTCGGCCTCGACCCCCTTTTTCCGCTCCTCGTAAAGCTACTTGTGTTCTTTGTTTGGCTTCTTGTTTATGCTTTGTTTATTTCTTTTGTGACACATTCTTCTTATTTCTTTTGTAGGCAAAATGTTCCAAAGTATGAATGGTGGGGGTGGCATGAGGCGTGTTGTTGCTCATCCCGGGAGTATGACACTCACAACCCACGCGGGCAATACCCCTTGGGAAGCTAGCCACAAACGAGAATTCTCTAAGTCCCAGAAAACGAAGCAAGCCAACAAGAGCATAAGTGCTCATTACAAAGTGTGGTCATCCACACAAAATGTTCATTTCATAAAAATAATCATCCTTACATAGGGTCCAATACGTAGAAAAAGGCGTGGTCACCCATACAGAAATCTAAATGCAAAGCATGACAACATAAGCCTTCAAAAGAGGCAAACAAGGCAAGCATAAATCTAAATACATAAAAGGGCCTAGGCGGCCACCTCCTATCAAAGCATGAGTATCACAGGCCAGGGGAGGCGAGCCCGACGTCCCCGCAGATCCATCGCAACCAGGTGGATAATAAGGCCCCTCATAATAGGGAAAATCAACATCCCCCTCTGACTGATAGCCGATGGTGCCATAATCTTCTGGCATGTCCGCGAACGGCGAGTCTGGAGGGTCGGTTTCTTCATTCCAGTCTCTAATCACGTTGCCTTTAAAGACAAACTTGTTGGGGCAAATCCCTTTAGTAACCAGGTTGGGATTCATCAAACGCAACTGGTTCACAGCATTCTTGAAGTTGCTATAGCCAACGCGGGTGTTCTCCCATTTGTGCTTGCGGGCCTGCTCCGCCATTTCACTCTTTAGGGCTATCTGGTCGGTCTCAAAGTTTGCCAGCTTTGTCTCATACTCAAAATTCTGCATGGATAATCGACCAAAGTCCTGCAAGTTTTCAAGCCTGCGCTGAACGATACTGCGCTCGGCCACTTCCCTCTCTAGCTGAGAGGACAAGTTCTTCTTCTCACTCACCAGGCGATCCACCGCCTCGCCCGACTGGAACAATTTCTCCATCACAAACATATGTGCTCTAGCAGTTGTTCTAGCAGCCTCCATAGAAGGATTGACTTCCCCATTTGTTATTGCCTCTATCGCTTCAATGTGGTAAGCAGGCAAATCAAGAGTCCACCCCATAGCAGCGAAGGGATCATAGCCCACGTCGTTGGGATCCGAGTGGACAGAGGGTCCCGTCGCCGGTCGGTTCCTTTGGGGCCGCTTGTCCGTTCGAGCTCGACCTTTTCCCCACGCATTCACCTGAGGAGGGTCGATAGAAGCCTCCCACATAGGCACCTCATGAGGAGGCGATGAGCAATGCGCCGATTTAGGGGCGTCAACCTCTTCAGAATCGGGATGAGCAACAACACGCCTCATGCCACCCCCACCATTCATACTTTGGAACATTTTGCCTACAAAACAAAAAAGAAGAATGTGTCACAAAAGAAATACACAAAGCATAAACAAGAAGCCAAACAAAGAACACAAGTAAGGAATATACAAGTAGCTTTACGAGAAGCGGAAAAAGGGGGGTCGAGGCCGACTGGTTCAAAAATCCCACCAACAACCAATTTCAAGGAAGCTTGCCTCTGAACCCTTTTAAGATCCGCCCAATCGCAAACATAAGGTTCCAAATAGAAAAAAGCCACCCATAAAAAAGAAATCCACAAGGATCGCTATACTGCACTCTTGGGTCGGTCTCCCCCCAGGGAACAGCCTGGCAAAGGTCGCCAACAATAGAAGAAAAGTGGCTATTGAACTCGTTAATAGTGGTAGGATCAATCCAAACACTACGACAAGCATGAAAGGACGCCTTCACATCGGTATTGATGACGCCCGGATACTTAGCTCGAATTTTTTTCAAAAACATGGCGAAAACCTTGTCCTTCAAGTCACGAGTCAGAGGCTCATTAGCCATAGGATGCCCAACCTCAAGAAACTGACTCTCTCTCTCATGGAACAATACCGCACCACCACCAATTCTCACAACTGCCCCTCCCAGGAAATCCCCCCAAGTCAAAACAGGGTCAGGAGGGTACCCACAAGCATGGCCGCCCGACCCAAATTGCGACTCGCGAGAACCAGGCACATCCGTTGAAAGCGACCCCAAGAAGCCGCTCGGGCGCACACCCTCCACAGACGGACCAAAACCGGAGAACACGGGAGCCGATTGTTTCCCAACCCGGTATCTAGAACCCAACTCCCTGCAAAGATCCCTGACATCCCCATGATAAAAAGTCCCACCTTCCTCGGGGTAACATGGATGGGGAGGAATCTCAATAGCGATGTGCCGAGAACGATCAACAGGATACCCCCCTCATCGACTATAGAAGAAGAAGTAGAATCCATAAAGACAAAGACAAGGAGGCCACCTCACCTGATGGTCGCCTGAGCTAAGTGTGGCCACCCAATCGCGCAAAAGAGCAGCAAAAATTGCAATGCTATGGCCGCCCGAAAAGCAGAATCACACAAAGAAGACTAGCTGTAAAAACATGAACAAACGCACAGTCAAAAATCAAAACAACTTTTGAAGAATCAAACATAAACCAACTTCTCCAAAGAAAGTCATGAATCAAAGACTTCAACAAGCAAAAAAAAAAGCTCAAGAACGTTCTTCAAAAACTCAAGAACGCTCAAGAACGTTCATCTAAAACTCAAGAATAACCAACTTTCAGGGGAATGAACTCACACAAACCAAGGCTTTTTATAAGAAGAAAATGAAGATGGAAGCTCTACATGGAAGCATGGCCGCCAACCAACATCTTTAAACCTAACTTCCAGTACATGGCCTCTACAATGCATAGCCACCGTTAAAAAATGCGCACCGCACTTGGCCTCCACAGCATTGTCACTACAAGGCATGACCGCCAGTGGGAGTAAGAGCTTCACTCTCAAATCTCCAAATGCGTGTCTCCCAAAGCGTGATCATTCACCATGCAATGCAAGGCGCACTCACACCTCCCCCCCCCCCCCCCCCAACGAGGCTAGCGGGGACAGAATCACATCTTTTCGGAGGGACTAGTGATAATATAACAACGGAAGCATACCCTGAGCAAGGACAAGCATGCCCCACCGTGAGCATGGCCTAGCGGCCATACCCCAGTAATTAAGGGCATGGCCGCTAGGCCATGCCCCAATATCTATGCGCATGGTCTAGCGGCCATGCCCCACATTTAAGGGCATGGCTGCTAGGCCATGCCCAACATCTAAGGGCATGGCCGCCAGGCCATGTCCCACATCGTGAAATACGCAACAACCATCATGCTTATCCAATTTTACGTGGGTGAATAAATCAATCGCGCATATGAATTCAGTTAAGATTCGCCTAAGATATCTCCAAGAAATATCTTCACGGTTGCATCAACTCAAAAAGGATTCTCCTATAACCAATAGGAAACGGAATCCCCTAAATCTCGGACCTACCTATGGCCGCCCGACCTATAAAAAGTCTTAGGCAGACTACTAAAGGTAACACACTTAACTCAGTCTAGACTGGTTACTCTCAAATACTCTTACTGACTTAGGCATCGGAGGAGAATCGCGGGCCAGCACCCCCGCTGTTCTTTGTTTTGCAAGAAATCGTCATCAGAGTTCCTCACTGAACCAAGTAAAAGCCCCCCAGGGCAGAACTTAGTTCATCAATTATTAATGTCAATTCTTAAAATAATTTTTATCTAAAATGATTACTTGATTAATTAAGAAAGAAGAGAAATTTAAGATGGATCAAACTTAAGATACGTTAGCCAACAAAAAATGGTTGAGCTCATAAAAAGATTGATCATAACTTATTATAAAGTTGTAAATTTTGATGTTAAGATTTATTTTTTAAAAAGAAATATAAAAAAATGTAATATGCAAATAATCAAAATGAAGTTTAAAATAAGTCAAACTTCATCAATGAAAAAGTGAACAAATTGTTATAAAACAATTATATAGTGGATGACCTTAGCACTCCCAAAACCCTCAAATTGATGACAACCTCATATAACCCCTACTTAATGAGACATAATGCTATTGAATAGAAATGATGTTTTATGTTTAATGCTTGTAACTCATAGTTGTAAGTGCCCTATAAATAGAGGGTCTGTGGAATTGTATAATGGACTTACAAGTTGTTGATCAATAAGATTATACCTCTCACTTTGCCTTCATCTTTTCTCTCTTCTCATATCTTCTATTCTATTTTATAATATTATTTTTATAACACGTTATCAGTACGAGCCTCTGCCAAATTTGAGTAGGATCTTAAAGTTCTTTTTTCATCATGATAAACTCAAGGTAAGAAGTTTTTGTAAGGTAAGATATTTTTGTTCTTACTTTGAGTTATTTCTGTTCAAGACTTGTTCATCATATATTTTATATATAAGTTTATCATTATCATCATCTTTAAAGTTGAAAAGTTTCATATGGCCTGAAGCCATATCACCATTTGATTAGACTATCATCATTTGGTAGATTTATAAAATGAACAATTGTGACCATTGAAAGTATTATGACAATAGCCCTGAAGGTTATAAGTCAATATATATTAATAAATTATTAAAAATGTTTTAGATGGCCTAGAGCCATATTATTTGCAACGAATAAAATGCATGAACTGATCATTGCACATATTGGTAATTTGCCAAAAGAAATAATTTGTTTAATAATAGCCTTGAAGGCTAATAGTTCATATATGAATTGATCATACGAGTGATACTTTATTATTGGCCCCGAAGGCTAAGGCTAATCGCTAATCCATCTTGAAAAATCAATAAATGGTAATTATATAGTTAATGAAAAAGATGAGATTGTGGATTAATAGTCTTGAAGACTAATATAAATATATGAATTTTTATATTGTTATGAGATGGAGATGAAATTTGTGGTGAGAAAATTTTTCCACCTTATATCTCTAGTAGAGATGTTGATAACAATATGACAAGATGTTAAGATGAATGACTTTTGTCATCCTTCTCTCATGTGTAATGTCTCTTTAAAGGTGTAAATTTCTCCTCCATTAGTGTACATAAAGGCTTATAGCCTCCCACCTTCATGATGTAATTAGTAGGCTATAAGTTACATCATTAAGTCCTACATAAAGATGACTCATTTGTGTATAAAGTAAAAATAATTAAGATGATAATAATATGATTTGAAGGTGAGCTCTTGAAGAGTTACATCAATGGAGTATATAGAATAGTTCCTGAAGAACTAAGCATTTTGAGGACTAATTTGTGTATCTATTGAGTTCTTATTGAGGACTAACTTATGTCTTATTGAGTTCTTGAAGAACTATATCAAAAGAAGAAGAACTAAACCCTTGATTAACTTATTTATGTTTTTTTGTTTATTTTATCATGTTATATGTTTTATTTTTCATATATTGAAATTTTAATTAGTAGTCCTGAAGGTTAGTATCGATATAGTTTACGAAATATATGTATGAATCTATATTGGCATACATGATATTTATGATAAAATTAGTGATATAGCATCTTTTAAGGAATAATAATGATATTATGTCAAAAATTAATTTAAAATTGCCATGAATCTCTATATCAATTTGCAAACTTTGATGTGAATATATATTTCTTTTTGTACAATATTATTTTGTATATAGAAAGTATTAATTATATAATTTAAATTATGTAATAAATTTATCAGTGTAAAAATAATTCTCTATAAATTAAAAATGATAACTATGAATGCCTCCTTGATATTATATATTATTGATGCTTTGAGTATCATCATGGCATGAGAAATAGTAAATGATATTATGTTTCTCTCATATCTACTTGATTTTTTATTCTAATATTTTGGATTATGATATTATTTATTTTAATGAAAAATATAGATGTTCCTCAATTAACCGTAAATTTAATATGAATGAAGATATCTTGTAGACAATGTTGCAATGCATGCTATATTAAAAGATAAAATGTATTTTTATTGTCAAGAAAGAAGCAAATGATGTGTTAGTACAAAATTGATTAAATGATATGAAAAGGCCAATGTATCATTATTGAGAGGAATGAAATTGGCTATAAGAAGCATTATTATGCAGTAAGTCTCAGAGAAAATTGTCAAGCAAAATTGATTATCATATTGAGAGTTGATGAGACTACAATGGATGAAAAATTATGATATATATATCTCACTATGATTGTGATGGGAAAAAAAATATATATGAAATGTTACCCACATTTTCCCTCTATTTTGTACTACACAAATTAAATATTAGCATAATTGTTATGCATGTTATGGTAAACTAGACGTTCACTAATTCTAAATACTTTTATTATTTAGTATGACAGGTTGGGTCATGTTGGTTTAATAATGATGCTAAAATTATTGAGAATTTGCATGAGACCATCTATTGTAGAACCAGAAGATTCTTCAATGTAAAGAATTCTCTAATATTATTTGTTTTCGAAGGAAATTAATTATCAAAGCATCACTAGTTAAACTTTGGATTGAGTCCCCAACATATCTGGAATATATGGTGATATATATGAGCTCATTCACCCACCATGCGAACCAATAAAATATTTTATAAATGCATCTACAAATATGGTTGCATGTGTAATTATTATCAACTCGCAACATGGTATTTGCGAAGAATACTTGTGCAAGTAATTTGATTAAGAGTATAATTTCCAGATTGTGTTATTAAGATAATTTGTTTTAATAATGCTAGTGAGTTTATGTCTCAAGTTTTTAATGACTATTATATGTTTATTGGGATAGAAGTTGAACATCCTGAAGAATATGTTCATATATAAAATGGTCTAGTATAATCATTTATTAAATGCCTCCAGTCTAGTATAATCATATATAAAATGGTCTAGTATAAAATGCTATTAATAAATATATGGTCTAGCAAGATTTCCTTATTATCATTCTGATAAATCAATATTTTCAACATTAAGGGAGAAAGTGAACAGTTGGTAAAGAAAAATGTGTGATCATCGCTGTGTATGTTGATGATTTCAATATTGTGAGAACTCCTGAAAAGCTCCAAAATATAGTATATTATTTAAAGAAAGAATTTGAGATGAAAAAGTTTAGAAAATCAAAATTTTGTCTTAACTAGTGAAAATTTGAGATTATTTAAAGTTATAAATCACTTCCATTGAGTACCCCCGATGGTTGTAAGATTGTTAAATATAAATAAATATTATCAACTATAAGGTAAATCAAGAGTTTATTTTATTGAGATTATATACTAACTCAAGATGTGTAATTTGCCTTTGCAGGAAAATATATCAACTGTATTGTTGAAAGATAATATAGTATATGTATAGCTCAGTTAAAAGTATTATACATCTAAGGAGCTAGAAGGAAACATATTTCATCAAACTTGTTCTTTACTCACAATCCTCAAAGGAAATGACAAAGAAGTTCAAGCAATTCGTTCGAGCAACAATTAGTCAGATTTATTGATGAAGTCATTACCAACAACAATTTTAAAAAGTCAATGCATCAGGTTGGAATACAAGAACTAAGAGGTGTTTAGTGATGCAATCATCAGGAGGAGTTTAAGCACGCTGTACTCTTTTTCCCTTTGTTAAGGTTTTGTCCCACTGGGTTTTCCTAACAAAGGTTTTTAATGAGACAGCTTATAATGGGAGTATTATTATAATGGTGTACTCTTTTTCCTTCACTAGGTTTTTGTCCCACTGGGTTTTTCCTAGTAAGGTTTTAATGAGACATTTTTTTAATGGACATCCATGGGGGAGTGTTATAAAACAATTATATAATGGATGTCCTTAGCACTCTCAAAACCCCCAAATTGATGACAACCTCATATAACCCCTAATTGATGAGACATAATGCTATTGAATAGAAATGATGTTTTATACTTAATGCTTGTTACTCATAGTTGTAAGTGACCTATAAATAGAGGGTATATGGAATTGTATAATGGACTTACAAGTTGTTAATCAATAAGATTATACCTCTCACTTTGCCTTCATCTTTTCTCTCTTCTCATATCTTCTATTCTATTTTATAATATTATTTTTATAACACAAATAAATTTAAATATAAAATATTGGGAACCAATTATTGATTTTTATAGTTTAACAAAAATAGTTACAACTATATTATATTTACAATAAAAAATACATTTTATTTATGAATTCTTATAACTTAGATTATTTCGAAAAAATTATAGTTGACAAAAACATTTGTCAATTTTTTATGATTTCATGAAAATTTAGACGAATGATACTCAATTAAAAAGAGTACTTCTGTTTTTCTTTTAAAAAAATAATTTTAGTATTGTAAATTCATTAAAATTATCAAAATAAATAACATATGTTATAAATTTTATGATTATTCTTGAACATTTGATAGTTTAACATTGATAATATAATAGAAATTCTTTTAATTGAAAAACCTCGTTGATTCCTAATTGTACCCCAAGGACGAGGTTTTTTTTTTTTTGAACAAACCCCAAGGACGAGGTTAGGCCTTGATATTGAGTAGAAAAGGTTTTAATTTTATAAAGTGTGGAGAAAGAGTTTGATTATTATGTAACTGAAAGATTTGAGAAGAGGAGAGAGTTTTTTTTTTTTTAAGTTCTTCGTTCTCTAACAAAAGAAAATATGAGAGATGGTCTATTTTTGAGAGAGAAAAGAAAGAGTTGAAAGTTTGAAGGAGAACTATATTTTTTTATCCGTGCCTTGCACGGAAAATTTTTAATAATTTGATTTTAGAATTTTATAGAACTGTTAAAATTATTATATTTAATTTTCACTTAAATAAATATAAAGAATACAAAATATTAATTAAAAATTTTTATGTAATTTAATATCACTGATTACATATGTAAATATTAAAAAAAAAAATAGTACTTATTTTACAAATCAAAATATAATTAGTTGGTATAGTCACTTGACAAATAAAAATATGTGTTGATGCACATAATATCTTTATTTGATATATAAGAAAAATTACTCAAATCAATTAATCAAAATTTTTAGTCTTTATAGATCTAAAAATTATATTATTAGATGTATAAAATAAATATTAAATGCATATATACCTGTAATCAATGATCTTTTTTATGTTGCAACTTATGCAATGGAATAATCTTTCTTCTTTTCCTTGCCTCTTCCTATTTTATTTGATTTTGGCATTAATGTAAACTTATAATTTAAATTATTTTGATCTTCTATGGTGAAATTATAATTTAAATTTATTTTGATCTTCTATGGTAGTAAATTTTAACAACGGTAAAGTTTGATCTATGGCGTTAACCTTTGGACTTTTAAACTACAAAAATGTTTTATCTATATTCTTCAATTCAATTTGTAGTGCATGTCATGTGATTTCTTACAAAGTGCATAAGGCGTAAGACCAGTAGCTTGAAAATGGAAATTCAATTAGTTTAAAACTTCAATTCAATTAGTTTAAAACTCATCCAAATAAATCATGATTCAAATATAAAAATTCAACTAATAGTAAAGTTTGAAAATGGAAATTGATTTTAATATTTTTCGAACATAATGCTATATCAGTAGCTTGCCCATTATCATCTATCTACCATTGACTCAAATTAGAATAAGTCTGAGAAAAACCAATTTACTCAATTTGATTAATGCCAAGATGATGCTAAATACATTTTGGTCACAGTTTGAACTTCATAATCTGATTTACTATTTGAGCTTCTATTTTTATGTTTTCCATGCTTGCTGGTTAAATTTTCCCAGGCCAAAACTACGTACTAACCCTGCGAGTTTTCCTAGAACCATACCCATTTCTCAAAACGTCTTGTTTCTTTCTGATTTTCATTCATTCATTCATTCAACTGAACTCACAATACTTCCTGGGAATGGTGTTCCAATGAAAGCTGTGTTTCATCATACATTCCTTTGGATTCAATTTTGGAATCCAACTCAAAATTGCTGCCTAATTCTGCTATACAAGACGACTGTAAAATTGTGTCCTGCAAGCCATTCTCCTCATCTTCACCTAATTTAATATTTTTGTTCTCCACAGTTCTTAATCTTGAGTCAGCACCATCTTTGATAGAATAATTGTTTCCACTAGATTGCTGTATAAACTTATTTGCGGTCTCTATTTTGCTGCTGATTCCCAATTCCTGCATCTCATTTACTTTGATCGATTTCTCCAAGTCACCAGACTGCTTTGTAAAGCCCGTTGTTTCTTCGGATCCAAATGATGTGTCAATGGTTGATACATGTTCACTTTCTGACTTGAAACTGATTTTTTCACTACAAGTGTTTTCAGCATTTTGTTGCAACGATGCAGCTCCGTTGTCTGCGCAATTCTCGCTGCAAGCCTGTTCAGTTTCCGACTTGGCACCAATTTCATCAGTACAAGTGTTTCCAACATCTTGCTGCAATGATTCACCCATGGCCATTACTTGAAAAGAGACACCTACTTCAGTCAAGTCATCTATTGCTGAGGTTGATGGATCACATAGTCCAGATTCATCTGACAAAATTGAATAAATTTTTAGAATTAGAGGATTCTATTAAAACTTCACCATGCTATCCATATACAAAATGAAAATACCTTCTATTTTCTCCTCCTTGAACAAGTGTTTTTCCAGTAATATGGTCCCAGGAAAAACCATCAAGTTGATTTTGTTCAATCTCTGCTTTTCAATGTCAGCCACAGGTTTAAATCCAAATCCCTTGGTCCAAGTCTCCACTAAATCGGGAATGGCTGCTATAACAAGCTTTTCTACCTTGACAGAAATTAACATCTGCAAAAAGAAATTTACAGACACAAATAAAGTTATTAAAACAAGCCAAAAAGAACTTAAGAGAGTGTAAACATTTCAAACTCTTGAAAACAGACTCTCTAGAAATAAGTCACCCAATCTATTACCGAATTTGAAAGAGTAAGCATTTGGATGGACAACAAAATCATATTGCAAAATGATGAACGAAACTGTTAAAGACCCCTTGTGCCTCCTTGTGCCTGAAAATTGGTTTACGCTAAAACATTAAACAATGGCAAAATCATATTGCACCTCTTCAATTGCACTCATAAGGAGTCGGCACATTCCCTGGCGACGATACCGACTGCAAGTTGCAATAAGAGGCATCTCTGCGACTGTTGCTCCATGCACCCTGCAAAGGAGTAGCAAGTCTAAGAAAAATACAGTAACACAGATGCTGCATAAAACAATGCTCATGAAACACCCACTTCAACATCAATAACAAGCAGATTAGCATAAACAACATATTCATAAGGTACAGTGAAAAAATGGTCTTCAAATTTCATAAAAGTAACTAAATAGAGCCATTTCACCCAAAGTTCAGAGATTTCCTATGGGATGGATCAATGTGCTCAACACAGTTTTACCATATAAATTCTGCAAGGAAAATTCATTTTTATTTATTTTACCTGATAGATGCAGCAGAAACTATCACATCATGTTTCTCCAGTACCACAGTGTAAAACCCTTTAAAATTCAGGCGAGCAAATTCAGACCTAAACATCATGTGGGAATAAAACTGTTAAACCAGAAAGAAAACAAGCAAAGAATCAAACAAGTTGCATAGAGCAAAACACAGATATGAGAACAATAAATCACAAATGACAGGAGGGAAATTAACAAAAGGAAGAGGCACTCACCCCCAATTGTATAAAACATGGGGTATCATATCTATGCCCGTTCTTGCATCCACCATTGACAAAAAGCATTCCTCCATGATGGTAAGGGCAACAGCTAATTTTATATTGCATAATGCCTTCAGGGCAAACCACTGGGCAGAATGAACCTTCTGGTCATCATGGATGCATCTAAGAAGCATCCATGAGAAACCATCAGCAACATGATTAACAAACCCAACCCGAGATTGAAGACCAGAATATACCTGCAAATACTAGAATGTCAAATCCTTGAAACTAAAAAGAAACAACAAACCACTGGTACAAGAGATTCATGCTGTTGATAATACTTGGTGATAACAAAGAAAACATATAAACAATAGACACAGAGCAACTTATTCTGCCACCAATCATAGTATATCTACATCAAGCAACTGGAAATATTCACAGGTCAATTTGTTGGTTCACTCCTTTGTGAACCTAGAGAATGTAAAGGGTGAAAACAAAGGCCTATTTTTTGAAATTCATGCATAAACACAAGTAGGCAATCACAAAAGCAACTATATCAAAAGTTGAACTCTCTTTCATCGATGACATTGAAAAAATAAAAAACTTGGCTAGTACAACAAAGATTCAAATAAAATGCATAGCATGTCAGGAGATACATAATATTTTTTAACAATCAGAAGAAATCACAGTGAATCAGTCCCTAAAACGGCATGCCAAAGGCAATGCAATTTATATTAAGTGATGGGAACTTCAAGGTGACTTTCAATAATGGTCACTGAAACTATGTTTGAAGATTTTAACTTAAGAATTTGTTATAAAGGATGTGGTTATCTTATAGGTTACCACCCATTTTTCTTACCATGCTAAACTTTCAAGAATTGTCCAAGTTGTACTCATGTTATTTTTTAGGTATTACATTTACATGTTCTAATCTTAAAATCTTTTATCTGAAAAATAATGCAACCTTATAAAAGATGGAATATTACCAATTTCAACAAACAAAGTCCACAAACCATGTCAGATGTGAACAATCCACTCATGCAGGCACACACACAAAAACATATTATATATATATATATATATGAAAGATTGAGTTCAGATAATCAACATGCATATACTAAACTTTTGCAAATGCATTGAAACACGAACCAGAGTAAATCTTCAAAACATTATAAATCATCTTCGTAGAAAGTAAAATGACAAAAACAATATCATCCATTAGATTATCATACACGATCATTTACTAAATTAAAACCCACTTACAGTAAAAGCATGGAAATTCAAGAATTGTAACTATAGTACCTCCTGACAACGGCCACCACAAAACCAAGAATCAAAGACTTCCCCTTCTGGTTTATCTCTTCCATCCAGACATTTCTCATGATCTATTATTGAAATTTATAATTATTAGTTGGAGTCATCATCAAAGTAACACAAACAACAAAGCACAAAGAAAACATTCATCTCTGAGAATCTTTATAAACTACTTAAGTTCCACTATGCAATGGATATAAATATAAAATAATAACAATAAAAATCTAACCAACAAATAATTTAGATCAGCAGAGTAACAACCTAGAAATTGACTACCTTGTTTTATTTGTCAATTAACTACAATATTGCAATTATTTAAACAAAGGTCAAACATAAAACCTATTTAAATAGCATACTAAACCTGATTAATTTTAATCTATCCACCAAAAAAAATAATTTAATCATATGACCAATACACGAGTCATAATATGTAGGTCAAACTTACATTTATGCTCACACTGTAAACATTGCAATGCATCATGAGCACCTGAAGCTTCTTTATCATTGACCAAATTCTCACATATCCGACATGTGCAATTTGTGCAATACCAGTCACCTTCAGGGATCTCCTGAGGTATAAAAGAATTACTTCAGAAAGGAAACTATCAAGTTGTCATAAACAAATTGGTTGAAGAGAAAACAGATGATAAAAAACAACACAAAAGATGAAACAGAAGAAAACTAATCAGAGCAACATAAATGAACATATACGCATGCTAGAGAAGTTGGCATTTGGTAACACAAAGGAACCCATTCATTAAAAAGATGAAAAGATGACAATAATAAAATTCATCAAATCTCCTTATATGAGTACAACCAAAATAAACATGCAATCCATTTGCTATTATATTGGGAAGAGTTATACATGTAATGATGTAATGTGAAAAGTGTAAATAATATAGACACAGAACATCAAATCACTACTTGATAAAAAGCCAACATTAAACCCCCAAAAAATGAAACATATATTTATTTTCTAATGATAGGAAGAAAATATGAATGAAAGTAGAACAGAGGAAAGAGAAAACCTGCGAGCAGACAAACCTGTGTGCGCAAACAAGCAAAATGAAAAGCTGATGGACAGTTATCACAGCATATCAGCTCACCTCCATCACCACACAATCCACACGAGTCATCATTTTTATCACCATCATCAGCTTTCACAGCTTGGTTCGCACTTTTCCTGGCCTTGTATTCAGCAGACCAAGCTTGAAGCAGACACAATGTAAAGGGCTCACCAGATTCCATGAAAAGGTTCAAGCAGGGACGATTCAGTCTAAACCCAGCATGAAACTTGAACTCGGATAATGTAAGCAACTTATCGCAACACTTGCATATAATACCATCCCTGGTAATCCTACCATCCTTAATAATAGCATTATCTTTAAGGTTTCGGTATTGAATCACATCATTTAAAGAAATGATCTCGTTGTCAATCAACCAGGACAGCACTGTTCTTGTACCTAGATAATACCTCTTGCCATCCTTAATGTGTTTCCCTTCATTTCCAGGGTTCCTTGGTAGCAACCTGCAATAACCCTTTTGGCATTTCAGCTTTCTCCGGGTTCTTGATTTGTGGCTTTTAGATTTAGAACTACCTTGAGCATTCTTTGGGATAAAACCTTTTTTCTTAAAAATGGCTGAAACTAATAGATCATCATCTTCAATCAGGCATCTTCTAGATATTGGTTGTTCAGTTATAGAGTCATGCTTGCCACTAGTCTTTCTAAACTTTGCACTTGCATTTCCAAACCCATGGATTCCTCCATTTTCTGTAATGTCAACTAGATACTCCTTGCCCTCTTCAAGTTTTAAGTGTGTGCCACATGCCTCACCATTCAGAAGTTGGATCTCATCAGTAACTGTTGAACCCATAATGTCACTTTCATATAACACACTCAGTTTGATTTCAGATACCTTTTTACACTTCCTCCGGATCTTCTTTTTAAGAGTAGCATCAGGGGTAGAACATGTGTTATCTGCCTCAAGCACATAATTTCTTGACCTTTTCCTGCCCTCTTCCTCCAAAAATCCAGATGGCTGAACAGTTCCAAGAAGACCCTGAACTTGGCCTCCAATTGTTGCATCCTTCTCCTTTGAATTTTCCATTGGAACATCTCCATCTACACCCAGACTACTCTTTTCATTCGCAGACATTTGCTGACAATGATTTCCCATGCTCTCAGCATTGTGTTCCATGTACATACCATCCTCATTATCAACACTAACAGATTCACATCTTGGAAGTTTGAAAGCCTCATTTATAGTTTGTTCATTTCTTAACATATTTCCATCACCTGCTTCCTGATTACAGGCATGGTGATTGATCACTGAAGGAGTTAACATGCTCCCAATGGCTGTAAATGAATCAAAAGGGAAAGTTGAATCATGCTTCTGATCAGATGTGGCATTAGAAGTATTCTCCCAAGCGGCAACACCGGCACTACATGTTGTCTTATACTTACTAGAACTTATAGTTCGAGTAGCTTTCACTAGCTCCCCCTTTTTCAGTGCACCAATCTTTCTTTGAACAAAAACAACTCCCACAAAAGGATCCAAAAGCCACCATTGATAAGCCAACATAACAGCAGGATCTAACAGGCTCATCTCTTTTTCAACATTTGTCAGTGCTCTGGATAGATCAGACCAGAATTGACTGATATCAGTCCATTGCTTACAATCTTCCTGCATCAAATTGTATTTGTCAACAGACAGAAACTGACCACATAACTTCCAAGCATTTTTAAACTCACGAACTGGCCTTCCCTCTGGTGTCCTATAAACTGACTCTGTGTGACGTCTGCAAGGTCGTTTACGCTTCTCAATAGACCATCCTGCCATTATAAGCAATTGCACACTACAGGAATGTAGTAATTCACGGGGGTCTTGTTTTATACCCTGCCTCAATGATAAATTTGACATATCCATATCAGAAGAAAAAAATTCTTTCGGTGATTCCTCAAAATGTAAATGAGATCCAGATTTCTCCACAACAATGCTTGATGGACTTGTTACTACAAGCCCGTTAACAAAACTCTCTCGGGAAACAGGAGAAGCAACCACTTTATTTGCAGCCGCTTCTTTTGCAACATTTCCATCTGCACAGGTTTTCCTACTATTTGTAATGCAGACATCATGCCTGGTGGTTCTTTTATTCAATGCCATGTTATGCTTGAACAGATAGCAACTGGATATCACACCATGCTTTGATGATTCAACTAACCGAAATGAAATTGGTTTACTATCACGTTCTAAAGCAGCAGTGCAAGAATGGCCAGTAACAAATCCTTTTGAAAGTGTTGCTGAGCTTGAAACCTTTTCTAAACTGGATCTACTACAGGGAAGTTCATGCAGGGAAAATTTCATGTGTTTAACATTCACATCCTCATCATTTTGGCCATCATAACTGAATCTCTCGGGTCGAAAACCCAGAGCACTCTCTTTGGAATGTTGAATTACATCACAATCCTCTTCCAGATGCATAATTCTAGAAGAAGGGCTCATAACTGAGTTTTCATTACTAGAACAGAGTGATGTATTTGTGTTTTTACTAGATTCACATTCAAAGTTGATAACTCCAGTAACAAGACACCTCTGACTAGACTGAACAATGTCTTTGTTGAAAAAAACCTCAGTGAAAATCTTCCTTTCATCACTTGATCCTTCAAAGTGGTCATCACATAAGTCCTCTAGTTCTTTGCCGAGTAACATCTCTGCCACTGATGCACTTTCACTTGTTTACAACCTTCAATGATTGGTTCTACATGATGCCACCATTAATAAAAAGCCATCTCTGGAACATTAAAAACCAGTGAAAAGGAAAATCTCATTGTCTAAATATTAAAAGGATGTAAAGCAAGAACGAAAAAAGTATTCACAATTCATAGTTATAAATAAATTCAAGCAATTCTTTCATGCTAAAGGATAGCATATTTATAAACACACAAACCCTCAAAGGGACAAGGATAAGAAAGCCACTCACCTTGATCCAGAGGAGTGAGATATCTACACTTTTTAGCTTCCAGCCAACGATCAATGTAGTTGAATCTATAAGCAAATCCACAACAAAGATTCAATCAATGTGATTTAAGCGTCAATAACCGATGACCCAAAGATCTAACATTTCACAAGGTTGACGTCCTAACTCCTAGTCACAAGGCCTCGCCCCAAGAACATATCCTACTCATACTCACTCCAACTTAGGATTCTAACATCAAACCAAGATACCAAAGAGAGACTTGGGTATCAATTTGGGAGCTTTAACAATGTTTTGAAAACCATAAGTTAAAAATTAATTCATAAACAAATTTTAAAATCAAGACCGTAAGCCAATCTCACAACTTGTCACTTTCCTTCCTTTCAAGCTAAACTTGCATATATTGATTTCCACGCATTAAATTCAAGAATATTGTTTCAAAACTCTCCAAAATTCTAAAAGATAACATTTAGCTCATCAAAATCATCAAAGTCACCCCTAGGGACCAAATTGCAACTTTAAAGTTTCTTACACGATAACCAAATTTCAAAATACTCATTCCAAATTTGAATCAATGCATGAGAACTCATTATAATAGTCCATTGAACTCATCCAATCCATTAATTTCAAGAAAAAAAATAGGTTTAGTGAAATACTTTGAATTTAAGTTTGTTCTAAATTTATATTGGTCCCTAAATTGATGAAAGTGGAATCAAGCTTCAATCAAATGATGAACACTTCATTAATATCATCAGTTAGTTCTATTAAAATCATTGAATTCAAGAAACATGAAAGATTAGACAAAAACCCCAATTTAAAGAGTGCCCTAGGTTTCCTAGTTCATGAACGATGGGGTATGGGTTTCAAGCAACCATGGCATGATTCTAGAGTAATTAGAACATCAAAAATCCCTCAAGGAACAGCATCAACCAGCACATTAGTAGCAAGAACCGAAAATTGAAGGAATGCAGCAAAGAAGGACGAAATGGGAGGAAAGACGTTACCTACGAGAAGAGAAAGAAGTGGCGGCCAAACGGTGGTCGCCGGTGACTTCTAACCCGCTGGGGGTAGTCGACGTCGGCTGTGGTGGTGGCTGGTGGTGGCAGCTGCTGCATCGGAGGGCAGAATGAGGCTGAGAGACGAGAGGATTTTTCGAAAATGGGGAAAGAGGGTCGAAATGGCTGATATAAGGATGTTTGGGGCTATTTTGTAATTTTTAGAAGCAGGACCTCAGGAATTGGTATTTGTAGAAAAACCCAAAATTTTTTAAATCTTTCTAAAACAGTCCAAAAAATTCAAAATTTTAGAATTAAAATGTCTTGACAAAACTTATATTGTTAGCTTGGTTGAGAAGAGTAGATTTCAAATATGTAATTTATTTTTAAAAACTTTGACTCTAATATCTTTCGATTCTTACTCGAATATATCATTTATCGAGTCTATCGAAAAACCCAAACAAAATTTTGAAACTTTTGTTTGCTACAATAAATAAAACTAATGTTATTGTTTGCTCCAATAATTATATATTTTTCCTTATTACTGTTTTTAAAATATGCTTATAAATTTTTACACCACTAGAAATATTACCCATATATACTGCAGGAGGGACCATAATGTATATTTTTGAGATTTGATTATACTGAAAAAATATTATTAATAAGTTGGACTGAATTGTAACTTCTGTTATCGAATGAGACAACGAAAAATATTACTCATATATCCAAAATAGTAGACGATAAATTATATAAAACAACAAGGTGTGACATGTGAAACAAAAAAAATATTATTTGCAAAATGCCCCCAAGATTCGAAGCCATGCCTTCTTTATTTTTTTCGTAGCTCAAACACCACTCAACCACACGGTAAAGCTTGCTATGTTAAATAAAAAATATAGTCGTTATCCACACTTGGCACATAATGTAAATAGTCATTTTTTTGGTCTTTATTATATATTTTATCTGCTAGAGAATAACCACTACAAAATAAAACAAAGAAAACTTAAAACAGGGACATGGTAAGAACCAAATGGACACAATTGCTCATGATATTGAAGAAAGAAGGATGAACTTACGTTGTTCCAGCAACTTGAGTGGTAATATGGGTCAGGCTGAAATAAGCTTTGCAAGACCATAATCAGAAATTTTGGGTTTCAAGTCATTGTCAAGTATAATATTACTTGCGTTAATATTACACATCTGTTTCTCAATCAAATCATATAATCAATAACATTTCAGACAAAGAAAAGAAAAGAAGATGTGAACATAATCCATGGCGGCCGCCAATGATGGAGTTTCAAAATTGGAGAGAGTTGGAGAGAGTGGCGATGCTGGTGGCTTTGACAGTGTCGATGTGTATGGAAGAAGAAAGGAAGATGTGAACATAATCCATGGTCGCCGCCACTGACGAAGGAGAAGAAGAAAATGTGAACAGAATCCATGGCTGCCGCCGACGAAGGGAAAGAAGAAGATGTGAACGGAATTTGTGGCCGCCGCAAACGAAGGGGAATAACACACAAAGAGGTATGTATGTACGTGTATGGAAGAAGATGGCCGCCGACGACGAAGGGGGAGAAGAGACAAAGAGGTATGAAGAAAAATAGGGTTGTGCAACAGTCAGGTTCGGGTGGGTGAATGGGTTGATATACCAAGTAGTGAGTTGATTTTTTGTAACTTGAACCCTCCCGTCAACCCATGTAACTTGATGAGTTCGGGTTGCTTCGAGTTACAGGTGGGTTCAGGTGGATCAAATATTATTTTAAAAATTAAAATAAATTGAAGTATTTAATTATAAAAAATTAAAAAAAATACAAAAAAAAATCATTTATCTCTCACATTATATAAAAAAGAAAAAGGAAAAAGCATCTTCTCTCTTTTATTTGCTAATATAAAAGAAATAAAGAAAGTGTGCAATACAAAATCAGATCCAGATCATATCATCAATTTTTTAGATCTAAGTCTTCCGTAGCTTGATTAGCGCCGACGTCGAGCTCTAAATGGCAGCGAAGGACAACAACAACCACAGATCTAGGACTTCGGTGTCGGCGTCAACCTCCTACTTCAGCATCAGCGTCAATGTCACCTTATACTCTTAAAAATGGTGAGTTGAGCTCCGAGTGAGAGTGAGAGTGAGAGAAGAGTGAGACTGCTTGTGAAAATGTGAGAGTGAGATTTGAGAGTTGAAGAGAATGGGTTTTAAAAGTCTAAGCTTTTGTGAGACGTGGTTGATGAGAGACGAAAGTGAGAGAGAGAGAGAGATATTTCAGTTTTTTGAAAGTTGAATAGTTAGTTCTAAGAAAAAGAAGGCAAACACCCTTTCGTTCCCCTAACATTTGCGGTGATTTTCAGTTATGCCCCTAACGTTTCATTTGTGTCAGTTGTGCCCCCAATGTGAAACGTTAGTTTCAATTATGCCCCCAATTTCAATCATCCACAAAAACAAACACCATTTTTGCACGATTTGAGCTCGATTTTGATCAGATTTCATATGGGTTTTAATTTTCGGACATCACAAACTTGATTCCTTGGATCAATTTCAAAGATTAAGTTTAAAATAGCCCCAAATCCGAAGAAAATCGGACCCGATGAACCCCAAAAAGGACCAAAACGAAATGCAGCAAAACGAAGCATTTTTCTCAAAATTTCCATGTGCAAAATGATCCTTAGGAGTCGAAAATGAGTACCCATATGAAATCTGATCAAAACCGAGCTCAAATCGTGCGAAAATGGTGTTTTTTTTGTGGATGATTGAAATTGGGGGCATAATTGAAACTAACGTTTCACATTGGGGGCACAACTGACACAAAT
>QANZ01021063.1:10331-24229 GCA_003254925.1 Chamaecrista fasciculata | reverse complement strand
AACCGATTTTAACCTTCGTACCTCCTAGGCACCGACCCTATTGTTCTGCGATATCTTGGTTATGGATCAGGCATGGGAAAGTCATCCATGATCCAAACCCTTACTTTCTCGATCTCCTTGAGTAAGTCCCAGATACTAGCGTGGCCACGCATTTTCCTAGACAGACTCATCGAGGGTGCCAGTAAGATATCTCCCAATTTAATGGGGAACAAAATCCCAATTTTGGTCAGTCCACATTCCTCAGCACGGCAATCAACCAGACCTGTACTTAGCCCTTATGGCTACCCTACTACGGGCAACGTTAGACTAAGCCAAAGTCTGACAACTGCAACGCTGGAATAATGATGACCTCAGGTCTAAGGCATCGTGACAGGTGTACAAGAGAGGCAAGCTGATGACTAAACCCATGCAGGACTCTCCGGGTTAGTCCAGCAACTCGTAACCCTTTACGTAATTGCACCATGACTCTCATTCCAGCATCTAGTGCGTGCAACCCTATGCACTGAGGTCGTGCTGATCTTAGTTCATTTTCGCTCCCACGAAAATAATTGATCAGGGACAGAGTTAGATTAATTATCATATAATTAATCATGGACGTAATCACAGTAAACATGCTAATAATGTGAAAACCATTAATTCATCTCTATAAATTAATCCATATGTTCATAACATACATCAAAAAGGATTGGCCCTAGGGCACAATTCCTATCAACATATACTCAGACGTTTTCACCTCGTCAGAGAGATGATTGATAGAGGTGATGTGAAGATATGTAAAGTAGCAGGCGAGGATAACGTTGCCGATCCTCTGACGAAGCCTCTTGCAAGGGTCATACATGAGCGGCATGTATCGTCGATGGGGATTAGACGCATTGATCAGTGTACCTAGGAGTAGGAACAACTAGATTGATGATTGTACCTTAGTGCAAGTGGGAGTCTGTTGGAGATTGTGCCCTAGGGCCAATCAATTTTGTGTATGTTTTGAACATATTAATTAATTTATAGAGATAAATTAATGTGTTATCATATTATTAGCATGTTTACTATGATAGCGTCCTTGATTAATTATGTGATAGTTAATCTAAATCTGTCCTTGGTCGATTGTTTTCGTGGGAGCGAAAATGAACTAAGACCAGCAAGACCTCGGTGCATAGAGATGCATGCACTAGATGCTGGAATGAGAGTCATTGTGCAATTATGTAAAGGGTCACAAGTTGCTGGACTGACCCGAAGAGTCCTGCATGGGTTTAGTCATCAGCTTGCCTCTCCTGTACACCTGTCACGACGCCTTAGACCTGAGGTCATCATTATTCCGGCGTTGCAGTTGTCAGACTTTGGCTTAGTCTAACGTTGCCCGTAACAGGGTAGCCATAAGGGCTAAGTACGGGTTTGGTTGATTGCCGTGCTGAGGAATGTGGATTGGCCAAGATGGGATTTTGTCCCTCATTAAATGAGAGATATCTAACTGGCGCCCTCGATGAGTCTGTCCAGGAAAATGCGTGGCCACGCTGGGATTTGGGACTTACTCAGGAAATCGAGAAAGTTGAGGTTTGGATTATGGATGACTTTCCTGTGCCTAATCCATGACCAAGATATCGTGTGACAATAGGGTCTATGACAAGGTGGTACTAAGGTTAAGTCGGTTTTGGTAAAAACGATAACTCACGTGTTTTGGGTAGTCGTGATGGCTTGCTAGAGTCCGCTCACGACTTGTAAGTCATAGAGATGGCTTGCTGCCAACTTCACGTGAGGCCTGCTGGGTCACACATGAGCAGGATCAGGACACCGCATAAAGGGACACGAATTAGGGTTAATTCGTGAGTCACTCCGGTGACACAATTTAAGACATAGCAAAATGTCTGGGACATTAAGTCTTGTCTTAAATAATCTACTGTTGTGATATATTTAAATTTGTGGGACAAGTTTAAATATAATAATTGTTAAATAGTTGATAGAGATTAATCTATTTACAATTATAATATTAGGGAATAATAAATCAGATAAGGTAGGAGATTATTGATTTATAAAATTCTCCAATATTGTTTTGAGGGTGGCGCCTCTTTGGTGATTTTATTAATAAAAATGTTTTATTAATTAAAGTCATGACTTTGAATTCAAAAGATTTGATCTAGATATCAAAAGATTTGAATCAAAGATATTGGTGTGATATCTTAACTCAAAATCTTTGAAAGATTATGATTTCCTAATTGTTAGGAATGCTTTTTATTTATAAAATTCCATAGAATTTTGGGGAGGATGGCGCATTGCATCTTGTGGGACCAAGGGAAGATTTGATCTTCCATTTGATTCTCCAAGATTGCAAATTGAATTTGAATTGAAATATTAAGCAATATTTTAATTAGAAATTCAAGTCCTAAAATTATGATATTATTGTAATCTCATGATTTTAGGATTATTAAAATCCCCAAAATTGTAATTAAAAAGGATGAGCAAGTCGACTTGCCTCTAACCCTAGCTCACTTTTATGATTTTGTCTTCCTCCTTGTAGAGAGAGAGAGAAAAATCACCACTTCAATCCTAGAGAGAGAAAAGGTCGAATTTCCTAAGGAGTTAGTGAGAATTCGTCTGGTTCAACAACTAGGGTTTTTTGAGAGAAGGAAAAACAAAAGGAGTTTTGTGGTTTCCCTTTCTTAGCGCCACCTTGTGTTCTTGATTCAAGAAGGAGTTCTTGAATTCAAGCTCTGTAGATTTGGTCTCTGGTTCTTTTGGAGAAAAGAACCGAAGGCTAGCACCTTGGTGCCCGACAAACTGTTCGTTTGGATCACCGGCGGAGGAAGGACGCTGCGAGTGGACTTCTAGGACACGCCCCGTACAACCAAACCGATTGGAACTCGTGAGGTATACTACTATCTTAACAGGTTTTAAATTCAACTAGCGGATCCGTTCGGGAAATCTAGGGCTGGCGCTCAAAAATTTTAATTTTATATTTTTGCTTCCGCTGCGTCCTTGCGCCTTGGTTTCCCAACACACACAACCGTAACATTTCCTACTTTCCTCTTCTCTCCGCTCAACCCACATCGTCGTTCACACCTCAATTCACAAACAATCTACAAGACGCCAGAAGCTTTCTCTTCTCCTCTCCCATCAACCCTAACACCACAACCTTCATCCACCATCCCAGCCGCCATCGATCGCCAACAAGACTTCGTCTTCAGCCACAAACCACCGATTCTCCATCTTCTCCAACCCATTCTTCATGTCGCAGGTTTGAAGAACAAAACTCTGGCCGTTGATTTCAACAAAGCTCTTCAACAAGATGCATAATCATCATCATCTTCACGATAAGCAAAATCTGCGTTCTCCTTCATCATCTCTCTTTTCTTTTATTCACAAAATCACTCTATGAATCTCTTTGTTTTGGCATTATTATTGGTTTATTTCAGATGGCAAAGTGAACTTCTCTTTTCTTTAAGGTGAGTTTGTTCCTTTTCTGCGTTTTCAATTTAGTCCCTGCTCATCTATTTCGTTTTTCATTTCCTTTGCATTTTTGGCCCATTCTCTGAAGAATCCATGACCTAGGGACTATACTGGAACTTTGTGGAAAATTTTGTAACATTTTGCAAAGTTATTTTGAGAGTTAAGGACCTAAATGAAGAATATATAATGATTCCAGGACTAAACCATAATTTAAATGAGGACTAAATGTTGATTCTGGGACATTTAGGACCCTGAGCTTAAATTCCAGAACTGACCCAGAAACATTCTCTGAAAGTTCATTTTAGTCCCTGATATTTTCAAATTTATGTGGCTCTTTTGCATATGGAACTCAAGATTTTACTGTTATTCTTTGGTGTTGAAAGTATATTATGGTGCTATATGAAAATATAATCTGATTTTGATTTTTTCCCTTTAATTAGGGATTTCATAGTTTGAATATGGAATGCTCATTTCTATTTTTGGATTCGTGATCTTTTTGCCTCTGATTCCAAAATGTTTAGTTTAAAGTCTTTAATAGTAATATGAATGGCTGTTGAGATTATGATATGGTAATTGCTTTTTGGATTGCTTTGATCATTGTTTATTAAAGTTTCTCCCTCACTTTCTTCATACTGAGGTCCTTCAATTTTTTTTTTCTGTGATATTTCAGGTATAACTGCAGGAGGGGATCTACATCACATAAAGGTAAGTTTATATTAGAATTGTGAATAATTTCATATGCAAGTTACTGTAGTTTCATTCTTTGCATAGTTTACTTTTTTGTTAGTGACAATAAAGCTTTATCATTGGCAGGTATTTATGCTTTTAATGTCAAAATGGTGCTTATTTTAGTGATTTTTAATGTTAATGGTGGGTTTATACTTATGGTAGAGATGGAGAGAGTTTGTTGAATGTTTTGTAAGTTTGTGCAATATGTAAAATTGATACTTTTTTTTTTAAGATATAATCATTGTAATTTTTAGGCTGAGAACTCTTTTGGGGACGTAATCAACAAATTAGTGGCTGACTTTGGATGTGGTTGTGGTACTTTAGGTTTAGCAGCAGCTCTTCTTAGTGCAGAGTGAGTTGCTTTCTTCCCCTTCTTTTTAAACTTTCGCATAATGCAATATAATTTTGTATGAATTGAGTGCAAACTTTCTCCACTTATATATTATATTCTTTTTAATTGTTTGTTGTTGATTGTAAAGTGTATATATTTTGCATATGATTCAGGATTTCGAGAACTGTTTAGTTGTTTTAGGTTGGGATTGAGATCATCAAGAATGAAAAAGGTAATTGCTCATTTTATTGTCTATTGTACTTTGGAATCAGTTAAAAGGATTAAAAAGTTTGTTGGTGGGTAGATCCTACTTGCACTTTTTTTTGGGTTTGTTAGTCATATTAGGAAGCGATTCCCTTTATGTTTGCTGCAATCTGTGCTTTTTCTGAATTAGGAAGAGCTTTGTTATGGCTTTATTAGTTGGGATGCTGGCTGATCCAAAAGAGGATAGTAATAGAATATATAACTAAATTAAGTTGTATCATAGTTTCCTTTGTGTATTGTTATGATATTTGAAATAAGATTAAGATGATTCATTTGATATGTATGTTTGGGTGAATGAAATAGGTGGCTTATTTATATTGATTTGAAATAGGTGGGGTTTTAATATTGATTTGACAAAAGGTTTCAGATTTGAGTGTGAAAGGGTTTGAAATAGTCTTTTCAACATATATATGCGAAGGTTTGACTATCAAGCACCTAGATTTTTATATTGTGTATAATGCAAATAGATGAAGGTGGTGAAAGCCAACTGATGGTTATTTTTTCTTTTGCAGTTGGAGGTAATCAAAGCCAAGATATATTATATCCTCTTTAATTGTTGGTTGTTGATTGTAAAGTGTATATATTTTGCATACGATTCAGGATTTTGAGAACTGTTTAGTTGTTTTAGGTTGGGATTGAGATCATCAAGAATGAAAAAGGTAATTGCTCTTTTTATTGTCTGTTGTACTTTGGAATCAGTTAAAAGGATTAAAAAGTTTGTTGGTGGGTAGATCCTACTTGCTCTTTTTTTTTTGGGTTTGTTAGTCATATTAGGAAGCAATTCCCTTTATGTTTGCTGCAATCTGTGCTTTTTCTGAATTAGGAGGAGCTTCGTTATGGCTTTATTAGTTGGGATGCTGGCTGATCCAAAAGAGGATAGTGATAGAATATATAACTAAATTAAGTTTTACCATAGTTTCCTTTGTGTATTGATATGATGTTTGAAATAAGATTAAGATGATTCATTTGATATGTATGTTTGGGTGAATGAAATAGGTGACTTTTTAATATTGATTTGAAATAGGTGGGTTTTTAATATTGATTTGACAAAAGGTTTCAGATTTGAGTGTGAAAGGGTTTGAAATAGTCTTTTCAACATATATATGCGAAGGTTTGACTATCAAGCACCTAGATTTTTATATTCTGTATAATGCAAATAGATGAAGGTGGTGAAAGCCAACTGATGGTTATTTTTTCTTTTGCAGGTGGAGGTAATCAAAGCCAAGATATATTATATTCTCTTTAATTGTTGGTTGTTGATTGTAAAGTGTATATATTTTGCATACGATTCAGGATTTTGAGAACTGTTTAGTTGTTTTAGGTTGGGATTGAGATCATCAAGAATGAAAAAGGTAATTGCTCTTTTTATTGTCTGTTGTACTTTGGAATCAGTTAAAAGGATTAAAAAGTTTGTTGGTGGGTAGATCCTACTTGCTCTTTTTTTTTTGGGTTTGTTAGTCATATTAGGAAGCAATTCCCTTTATGTTTGCTGCAATCTGTGCTTTTTCTGAATTAGGAGGAGCTTCGTTATGGCTTTATTAGTTGGGATGCTGGCTGATCCAAAAGAGGATAGTGATAGAATATATAACTAAATTAAGTTTTACCATAGTTTCCTTTGTGTATTGATATGATGTTTGAAATAAGATTAAGATGATTCATTTGATATGTATGTTTGGGTGAATGAAATAGGTGGCTTTTTAATATTGATTTGAAATAGGTGGGTTTTTAATATTATTTGACAAAAGGTTTCAGATTTGAGTGTGAAAGGGTTTGAAATAGTCTTTTCAACATATATATATGCGAAGGTTTGACTATCAAGCACCTATTTCAAGGCCAAAATTATAAAAGAACATATAATACTGAAGGCGGAAGCGAAATCAATGGTTGTAAAACATGATCTTTAACAAAGATAACTTCAAGAATTAATCACAAGCATAGAAGAATAAGGAACCTACCTTGATTCCTCGCTAATCAACACGAAGGCGGGTTGAATTCTTCCAAGGTGTTAGATAGTCGTTAAAACCCTCTCACAAGATGGATATGAGAGTGACAAAATAGGTTTTTTAACATAAGTCTGACTTTCTTGACTAACTCCTATATATAACTATCCCACCTTAGGGAACCACAACCCTAGAGATACCTAGCCCAAATAGCCTTAGCCCATCAACAAGATTGGGCTTTATGGTTTCTACACATTTTATTTATTTATTTAGCCCAGACTCATAAAATAACATAATTACTCCATAAATAATAACAACGAGATCAATTAATTAATTGGACCAATTATAAATATTTAATAGCCCATTATGTACAAATAAAATATATAATATGTGAGTCCACCAAATAGAAAATTTCTAACATATTATACTTATTTTTTAGGGAGGCGGGGGAAGGGCATGGCCACCCATGGCCCCTATCTCTGCCTCTGTCAGTGTCGAATTTAGGGGCTTTAATATTAAATTTATATTTTATATTTTGATAATAATAAATTTTAGAAATATCTTTTCTTTAATATGTTTTTCATTTTATTATTTTGTCCAATTTATACATTTTATCTTATAATATTAATAATATATAGAGAAAAAAATGTCAAATAGTCATTTTGGTCCTAAATTTATGCCTTAATATTCATTTTGGTCATTTATGTTTCAAAATGTTGAAATTGGTCCTAAATGTTGGCAAAATGTTTCATTTTGCTTTCCAAATTATTGAATTTGGTCATATTTCTCACGTATCTCATTTCAAGTTCAAAATACTTTTTAAGAGTAACTCATAGCTCTGAATTTGTTGCTTTCAAACTTAAAACGAGAGAGATATAATCAATTTTACTTGTATGACCAATTTGACCTCGTTTGTTGATGATCCCAACTTGATAGAGAAAGTAATCTTTGAGATTAATACGTAGACCTTCGCACGTGACCGGCATGAAATGCAAGGAAAAACTCACACTCCAAAAGTCTACAATTAAGATAAATCACATGCTAAACTAAAATTACATAAATGATATTATCATCCACAATTTACTATAACAAATTTTACAGAAGAGAACATCTTGACAGTGGATTTATAGAGCAACTCTAGAGTATACTAACAACCTGACATACATGAACAATGTGGGTTTCACCTTCTAACAAAACATCGCCTGCCCGACACTTCAAACCTTCTAAATTTGCATCTAAAAAAATAAATTGAGGGGATGAGTTTTGCAACTCTGTGAGCGGCTAACCCATTCCAGTCGTGGTGTAGGACATCACCACATAGGGAGAGGGGTCACCAACAAGGCCAACATTCATGAACAAAAAATAATTTATAAGAACACCCATTTAACCAAATAATCCAACATATGCAACGATTAAAACATAAATCAAATAAAAAGACTCAAACAATTAAACTAGAGGTAGCTAGTGAACCTTTAAAAGAAATTAAAATACAAGAACAACAGTGAGTTAAAGAAAACCTTATGGCCCAAAGGAACTTTAAATAAAAATATACTTCAAAGATTCATTCAAGAAGAAAATAAACTTGCAATAAAGTTTAATAAAGAAGGTGACAAATTTAGTTTTCAAGTTTTGTTAAAATAAAGTTTGGGAATGTGGTCAAGTTACGAATTCGACTTTCAAAACTCCTTTCAAGAATCAAAAGTTTGATCAGATAAAATATTTAAATCGTTCCAAGAGGTATAATTTATAAGGATTTTACAATTAAGCTCTTTAGGATCATTAAGTGAAAGAAGGACCATTAGTGACTTAGAAACTAAGTAAAATATCATATTAGGAATATAGATCTCTTTCCAATCATACTTGTAGAAATAATAGAAATTAAGCCTTGGATAAGTTATTTTAAACAAATCTGATCTAGTAAAAAGAAATGGTTATATGAAATTCCTGATTGAAGTGAAACCCTCATTTTGTTCAAAAAATAAATTTATATAAGACCATATACAACTAAATGATGATTACCTCGGTATAATCTACTTGTAGGATAGCCGACAATGCAGAAGTGATTCAACCAATACCATTAAGACAATTGAAGGTCATGATCTCACGAATTCACCTATTGTTAATAGAACAGTATTCAACATCAAAAAATCATCTGCTTTCATAGAATTCCAATACAAACCAAGATTTTGCAATCAACTCACCACTTAATCACAGGTATAACACATTATACATACTTCAACTCTGAAACTAAGATTCAACAATTAATTCACCGTTCAATCACATGTATATTACATTATTGGTATTTCAATTCTGTCTCCAACAATAGGAAGCACACACAACATTAT
Organism: Chamaecrista fasciculata; assembly: GCA_003254925.1. Taxonomy (NCBI): domain Eukaryota; kingdom Viridiplantae; phylum Streptophyta; class Magnoliopsida; order Fabales; family Fabaceae; genus Chamaecrista; species Chamaecrista fasciculata. Next base: position 15,182 of record QANZ01021063.1, on the reverse strand, counting down.
CTCAAATCGTGGGGAACGCATACAACTTAATCTCACCCATTGGGAATGCACACATCACTATCTCAATCTGTGGGGAATGCACACAGCATAATCTCACCCACATAGCATTATCTCATTCATTCCACAATTAATCAACGATAAAGGATACGCCAAAGTAAGTAAAGATTTTCAATCAATATCATAGCTAAAAATATGAGAGAGCAATCACATAAACAAATACAAACACAAGCACAAACACAAACACAAATACACACACAAACGCAAACCCAATAACAATCGCAAACACAAACACAAGCACAAGCACCATTAAATTTAGATAACTCAGAAAAGCCAACACTTGGAATAAAAATCAAATACTAGCACCAACATCAATCAACAGTAATGAAACATTAAACATCAGTAATATCAATATTCAACATTGCAAAATTATCAATTTATTAAACAAAGAATATTCCAATAAAACCCATAAGTCAGTCAATCATCACGCTTGATTCACAAGCAAGACGCATTATTAGTATTTTCACCTCAGTCCATTGGGGAGCACACAAGTTATCACCTCGACCTTCAGGGGAGCACACATATCAATATTTTAATTTTGCCTCCACTCATGCACAAGGAGCATATATAATAACATTAGTATCCACCTCGACCTGTTGAGGAACACACACCATTTATTTATATAGCCACCTCAACTCAACAGGGAGCACACAATATATATTCATATATTCCACCTCATCTTGACGATGAGCACACATAATATATATATACCACCTCAACCCATCGAGGAGCACACACATCCACAATCATCTTTCAACCCATCAATGATAAAACAACACACTAGAATATATAAAGAATGTCATTGTCAATGTCAATACAATCATTTTCATAAAAATAGTTCATTTTCAATAATTAGAATAAGCTATGGGGATATTTGAAATTTCACAATAATCGTGAGCAAGTGTTAACAATAGAATTCATTTACCTAGCAATGTTACCATTCAGCATATAAACCCTCAAGCGGAGCCGAAATAAGATAGCCACACCTCGATCCAAAAGATCGATAACTACATTTTTCAGCTTTTAGCCAACGACTAATGTAGGGTAGACCTATAAACACATTCATAAATAACGATTCAATCACACAATTAAAGAATTGACTTTCAAATGACTCGAAGGTCTAATTCTTCACAAAAGCTAATGATAGACTCTCAGAAGAAACTCACATAGAATTCTAACACCTAACTAAGAGACCAACGAGGCTTGGGTATTGAATTTGGGAGCTTTGATAAATGCTTTGAAATCCTAAGTTTAAGATTAATTCGTAAACAATTTTCAAGATGAACAGTATAGGTTAATCCTTCAAACTTGACACTTATATTCTTTGAACTAAATTTGCATACTTTGGTTCCTGATCAGCCCAAAAGTGAACAACTTATTTGGCCTTCTTTTGATATGTTTAAACTAATAATATATTATAATTAGACCAATTAATATGCTAAGGGTTGCACCAAGGTGTGGTGAAATAAAGTGGATAAAATAGGTTAATTAGCGTTTATTTATTGTACTTTATAAATAGGTGCTACTTAATGGTTTATTTAGTGTTTCAGATATCCAAACAGGGCCAAACCAGGAGGGAAATATCAGAATATTCAAGAAGATCATGTCGAGCACAAGATATTCTTGTTCCATTGGATGAACCGCCGGCACAAGGGAGGTAAATCCTGCGGTGCAAGTATCTGAGAGGAATATGACGTCAGCAAGTAAGCTTCAGTGCAATATTATGTTGCGCCGTCTCTTGAGCCAACGGCCCAAGTGGAAAATCTCGCGGCGTAGATTAATCCGAAACATTAGAGTATATTTTGGACGGCTAAGATTCAAGATACGAAGATATAATCGAAATATCACAGATATTTCGGTGTGCTTCCGTGTTGGGCCGCCGGCGCAAGCAATGGCCCAGGCACAAATATCTTCTTTGACTTGTGGATCAAGCACACTACTCAGTACTATAAATAGAGGTCGTCATTCCACACTTAAACTCACCAATTCACAGTAGAATCATTAGTTTAGAATAGTTCTCTGCCTAGAGCATGAGTAACTAAATAGGTAGATACTTGAGGAATACCTCAAGGATGTGGCTTGAGTTCATCATGCTTTCATTATAGAGTCCTGATGTTGATATTGCATTTATGAGGTATGCTCAACTCCTTCATGGTAATTGTTGAAGTTGTCTATACATTAGATTTATAGTTCATAAGTTTATTAATTGAATCTGTTGATACTCCAATGGTTTATCTCTTTTATAATTAATAAAGTTTGCTCTTTAAACATGTGTTTCATGGTTGGTTTACAAAAAGAGTGTTCTATCTAAATCTTATCCTTCGCCATTACTTTAATTGCTCGTATATTTGAAGATGACAATAGCATTTCCTATAACTAGGGTGGATTGCACTTCACTTATATGATCAGTGTTTAATGACTATTAAATATATCATTGGATGTGGTTATATAATGCAAATCAATTATCTACTCTTTATCTTTTATGAACTATGATAGTCCATCTCAAAGGTTTTCTCTCAAGTATTATTCTTCATTAATTAAATATATCATTATCATTACCCCTAATAATAAAACTACAAACTTCACCTTCAATCACAATTCCCTTAGATCTCATCACATTGAGTTCCGCGAGAGATTTGACCTTAGGTTAGCATTTATACTATATATTAATATATAGTAATACTTGCGAGGCTCGAGTATTATTAATTTGGTCGTTACCCACATTGGAAACTTACGACGGGTGCTCGGTCAAATTTGGCGCCGTTGCCGGGGAACTCTTTCTTGAGTTCCTAAGAAATTGTGATTTGTTTTTGAGTCTATAATTTTTCGTTTTTCATTTTGAGTCTTTTATTTTCGTTTTGAGTCTTTTATTTTCATATTTTTGAGTCTTTATTTTTGTTGAGTCTTGTTTTTGCTTTAGAGTCTTTATTCTTTGTTTTGTGTTGATTTGTTTTAGTCTATTTTAATTTTAATTTTATTCTTGTTTATTTAGTTTTTATTATTTTAGTTGTTCTCTTTTCTAGTATATGCCTAGGAGACCTTTAGAGCCTATAGTTCCCCTAGATTTAGATTTAGATAAAACACTTAGATCCAAAAAAAAGTAATAAACATGGAAAACTCAGGCAATAACCCTAGGGTAGAAAACCAGGAATGCGGAGCAGTCTGCCAGGAGCAAGGTCTAGAGTGTGGACACCTAGACCTAATAGATCTATTAGAGACGCTACCCAAGTAGACATACATTATGAGGCAAGGTACAATGCACTCCCTCAGTTTCAAATTGATTTTGAAATCATTGGACCGTTATATAATGATATGCTCAAGTTTCATGGGTTAGATGATGAAAATCCCCATTCTCATCTAAATGCATTATACTTGCATTGTCAAACAATGAAACCCATAGGAATCCAACCAGAGGAGTTATGTGGAAAATATTTCACGTATCACTCGAAGGGAGAGCCCTAGAATGGTATAGTTTCTTAGCAACCTATGAAAGAAATGCCTATGCATCCTGGGAAAATTTAAGACATTCCTTTCTGAATAAGTATTTCCCTGAATCTAAACTTTCAAGCGCAAGGAAGGAGATATCAACAGTGGAACAATATGAAAAGGAACCATTATTAGATTACTTGGAAAGATTCCAGGAATTGCTACATAGATGCCCAAACCATCAATATAGCGAGGAGAATCTGGTCAATTACTTCTGTAACGGACTCCTTCCAGACGATGCCGACCATTTGGATGCATCAACTAATGGATCTATCACCAAGTTAGATGTTGAAGAAGCTTGTGAGTTTATTAAGGAGGTTTCTGTTAGGAAACATAATCGGGGAAGGGTTAAGGAGGATAAAACTTAGGCCTTAATGAAAATAATAGAACCACTAGCTAGGGAAATAAAAGAATTAAAAGCTGAACAAGAGGATTCCACTCGTAAAAAGAAACCCCAGTTAGCGTTAGATAAAAATGACTATAGGGCCTGTAGTGCAATTGCTTGCTACGATGAGGAAGAGGTTGTTGGCATAGGTTACCATAGAGGGAACTCTTATGGAAATAACCCTAGTTGGAGCACCCGCCGGAACTATGATTGGGAAGATTCCAATACTCAAGGTATATTAGAAAACGTTGCCCATGGCGTGACTAGACTAGCAGAAAAATACGACGATCTTGAGAAACAGTTCGTAGAATTACGAAGTCATGTCACTAGCCATACAAACTCAGTTAACGAAAGAATAACACGATTGAGTGGGGATATGCCATCCACCACGGTAATTAACCCTAAGTGTTTAAAGTCAGTAACCCTCCACTCTGGAAAAGAATTAGAAGTACCTAAGGATCCTAGATTAGAACAATTAGAAGAGGAACCTGAACCTGAACCTGAACCTGAACCTAAACCTGAACCTGAACCTGAGGAAGTACTAATAGAGATCAAAGAAGACTTTAGAGCCATAATAGAGAAACATCCTAGGTATGCCCAATTCTTCTTTGGTTTTAACTATAAGAAAGAAACCCCTGCCGAAAAGCAATTGGAAGCTAAGGTAGAAGATCTACCCTTTCCAAGCTCCCATATAATGACTAAAGAACAACTATAGGAAAAGAAGGATAAGGAATTAGTGGATTTGTTTGGAAAATTAAAAATAACCTCCTTATTAGAATTGGTTAGGAAGGTCCCTAGGTACACCAAAGTACTCAAGGACTTAATTGCAAAAAAGAGAATAGCTCGAAAGAAACTTCAGCTAAGCTCCACCATTTCAGCCCTCATAGAACCTAGATTGCCCGCAAAACGCAAGGACCCTGGTT
>QANZ01021054.1:0-34405 GCA_003254925.1 Chamaecrista fasciculata | reverse complement strand
AAATAATTATATAAAGCCTAGGGCTAGGCGCCTAGGTCAAGCAACCATGAGTGAGAATTCATTTGTGCAATTTTCATCCTCCTTGTTGAGAGAGATAGAAAAATCGCCTCCTTCAAAACCCTAGCCTTCAAGTGAGGAAATTTTTGGTTCTCAAGAGTTGAGAAGGGAAAAGTCGACTTTGCCTAAGAGTTAGGAAAATCGACTTGAGGTCACCAAAAATTAGGGTTTGTGAGAGAAGGAAAGACAAGAAGGAGTTCTTGTGGGAATTCTCCTTGCGCCACCTTTTGGAGTTTGAATCAAGAAGGAGTTCTTGAGTTCAAACACACTGTAGATTGGTCCCTAGTTCTTTTGGAGAAAAGAACTGAAGGCTAGCACCTTGGTGCCCGAAGAAACTGTTCGTGTGGATTACTGGCAGAGGGAGAACGCTACGAGTGGGCTCCTTGGGCACGCCTTGTACAACCAGAGGATTGAAACTCGTGAGGTATACCACTATCTATAAAAGTTTTAAATTCTACTAGCGGATCCGTTCGGGAATTTTAGGACCTAGCGTGTTTTATTTTTAATTTTATTTTGCTTCCGCTGCGTTAGGCGCCTACAATTCCCAACAGACCAACCCCTATTCCGTGTGTGATTCACGTCAACATGGAAGTAGGGAATGCTCCCATCAACATGAGGAAGTGTCGGCCATGTATCAACAAGGCTCTAGTCAATTTCCTAGAAGAGAACAGAGGTACGATAATAGATTTAGGTCTGGAATCAGAGCTGGAAATTATTTTCAAAATCAACATTTCAAAACTCCAGCACCTCCTAAACAAAACTTCTCTTCGACCAAAATTGACACACAACTCCTCATAAGAAAGTTTGAGGAATCCGAAGCACTAACTGCGAAGAAATTCGAAGACTTAGGAAATAGGATCGATCTTCTTTCTAAAGAGATGGAAATTATGAGGAGCAAGCACGAAGATCTAAAACTCTCAGTCGTTCGAATGACCGAGACTGAGCAGAGTTTCCATGCCTTAGTAAATAACGTAAGTACTCCTAGCAGTGCTAAGGCAGTTCATGCCATTACTACTAGAGAAAACGAGCCTATAGGAAACCCTACACAAGATACTTTAGTGCAAACTTTAGAAAAACCTAAACCTAAGGAAATATTTATAGAGATCAAAGGAGAAGGGCATGAAGACTTTAGAGCCATAATAGAAAAATATCCTAGGTATACTCAATTTTTCTTTGGTTTTAACTATAAGAAAGAAACCCTTGTCGTAAAACAGTTGGAAACTAAGGTAGAAGATCTACCATTTCCAAGCTCCCGCATAATGACTAAGGAACAATGATCAGCCCAAAAGTGAACAAGTTATTTGGCCTTCTTTTAATGTGTTTATAATAATAATATATTATAATTAGACCAATTAATATGCTAAGGGTTGCACTAAGGTGTGGTGAAATAAAGTGGATAAAATAGGTTAATTAGCGTTTATTTATTGTACTTTATAAATAGGTGATACTTAATGGTTTATTTAGTGTTTCAGATATTCTAACAGGGCCAAACCAAGAGGAAAATATCTAGAAGATCTAGAAGATCACGTTGAGCACAAGATGTTCTTGTGCCGTTGGATGAGCTGCCGATGCAAGGGAGGTAAATCCCGCGGCGCAAGTATCTGAGTGGAATATGACGTCAGCAAATATCTTCAGCGCAATAATACGTTGCGCCGTCACTTTGAGCCAACGGCCCAAGTGGGAAATCTCGCGGCGCAGGATATTCCAGAGCTTAAACATATAATTTGGACGACTAATATTCAAGATACGAAGATATAATCGAAATATCGTAGATATTTCGATGCGCTTCTGTGTTGGGTCGCCGGCGCAAGCAACAGCCCAAACGCAAATCTTTTCCTTGACTTGCGGACCAAGCACACTACTCAGTACTAAAAATAGAGAGCATCATTCCACGCTCAAAGCACTAAAATCAGCCAATTCACAGAAGAAACACATTTAGAATAGTTTAGAATAGTTCTCTGCTTAGAGCATGGGTAACTAAATAGGTAGATACTTGAGGAATGCCTCAAGCATATGACTTGAGTTCACTATGATTCATTGTAGAGTCCAGATGTTGATATTGCATTTATGAGGTATGATCGACTCCTTTAATTTTAATTGTTGAAGTTGTTTATATATTAGATTTATAGATCAGTGCTTTATTAAGGAATGAAACCTTGACATTCCTGGAGTTTTTGTCTTTCTCGATTAATAAATTCCTCTTTTAGGGTTTGCTAGAGAGTTTTCTATCTATCTTATAAATATAATTAGGATTATGATTAATATATATATTTGATCATTGTCTTGAAGAGCTTTGACAATTTGCTCATAACCTAGTTTGGTTGAGTGATCTATCCTAATCTTATGTTCTCCCACCATTATTTGATTGACTGTGTTTAAAGTTTAAATACATCGTTTAACTTGGTTAAGTAAATGCATATTAATTATCTATTCTCTATGATGAACGAACTATGATAGTCTATCTCTGGGGTTTTCTCTCAAATATTGTTTTGACTCATTAATATATTAAATCGAGACAACCTAAATTCTCAAATTCATAATCCCCATCACAATTCTCTTAGTATCATCACATCGAGTTCCGCGAGAGATTCGACCTTGGGTTAGCATCTATACTATATTTTAATAAATATAGTTATACTTGCAGGGCTCGAGTATAATTAAATTTGGCTCGCTTGACACCTTACGACGGGTGTCCGACCAAACAACTAGAGGAAAAGAATGATAAAGAGCTAGTAGACCTATTTGGAAAACTAGAAGTAAACATATCCTTATTAGAATTGGTTAGGAAAGTCCCTAGGTACACAAAAGTACTTAAAGACTTAGTTGCAAGAAAGAAAACAACTCAAAAGAAACTTCAACTAAGCCCTATCATTTTAGCCCTCTTAGAGCCTAGGTTGCCTACAAAACGTAAGGACCCTAGTTCATTTACCATTCCTTGTATGATAGGGAGAGCTGTAGTAAATGGAGCACTGTTGGATCTAAGAGCAGCAATCAACGTTATGCCCAAGTCAGTCTATGATTCCTTGAATATGGAAGGATTGAAGGACACAGGGTTGATTTTGCAACTAGCCGACAAAAGTAATAGACGCCCCTTAGGGATAGTGGAAGATGTCCTAGTAAAAGTGAAAGATCTGATCTTTCCGGCAGACTTTTATGTCCTAGACACCGGTAGTGAGAGAGCTACCGATTATACTATAATATTTGGAAGACCTTTCCTACGGACTGCTAATGTTAATATTAGCATGAAGGATGGAAATATCACTATGGAAGATGGACATGAAAAGATCACCCTCACGATGTACAATATGGAGCAGTCTGACGATGAATTCTCTGTGTTGGGAACACAAAGTATTTGTACATCTAGCAAAGATCTAGAAAGCACATCTAAAAATCAACCTAAGGAGGAGGACCTCGAACTTAAAAATCTTTTAAACCTAGTGCCTCATGATCCTACCCCGCATATATCTGAAATAAACCTCGAAGATATGAACCTTAGTTCATTCTTCGAAGAGGAGGAAGACCTCATAACTTTCAAAGTTAAAAAGAAACCAGCACTAAGACATAATTTTTCCAAGCGCAAGGCTGAATGGCGGCCTATGCGCCACAAAAATAACCCAGTTATAGCTCCACACTATAGTGTTTCTAATTTCGCAGAAAAGGAGAAAGGGACAGAAGACTTTGATTGCCTACTCTTAGACAATTACAAGCCCAAGACTCGTACCTCCATGTGCTTGTGCAAAAGCTTAGGCATATGTGCTGAATGCCTAAGCATACATGAATGGTTTCATGAAGTAGATGTCGTGTGCAAAAATACCACCGAAGTCATTCATATGGACTTCATAGGCATCGACGAAGTGCTCGATCCAAAGCATAGAGATATCAACATTGCAAACATGGATCAGCCCAAAGGATCATTCACCAACGAAGCAGGGATCACTAAACAAGGTACGATCTCCAATAAAAATTCATTATATCATACTATTATGCGAGATTACTACCTTAGGACTAAATTGTATAAAACACATCAGTATAGGATAAATAAGAAATTAAGTTATTGACCACGAATAAAACTTAAAAAGCTTATAAATAAGAAAGTGGTGCGAAATCCTATCCGAGCCACCCTCTTCAAAGACGAGAATGGCAACCGATGTGGACAAAGGATCGCTGCTGTGCTAAGGATAGGCGGATACCTCATAAAGATTCGCCACGAAACCTTCGGGCCACCCTGAAGAATTTCCGCAATGCCTTCTTCCCACTTACACGTTTCCCGCGTAAGTGTGGGGGAAGAAGAGGGTTATCCCGAAACCCTAATTCGTAGTTTAGAACCCTAGAATTTGTATTAAACAAATTCTAGACTTTTCATTCTTAGTTTTAGTATTCTTAGTTTATTTTTAAGTTAGAGTCTTGCAGCCAGAGGATAGAAATAAAAATTTCAAATTTTTATTTCTGTGCCGCCGCTTGGCGCCAGCGGCACATCTGGCGGCACAACGTCAAATTATTTGGAAAGTTTGATCACAATCGGTCTCTACCAAATCTGATTTAAATTTTGAATTTAAATCGCGCGGATTTGACGAAAATCCTAGATTTTATCTCTATAAATACCCCGTTGTAGCTCTAGACTTCTCACAACTATCATACTACTTCTCTAACTCCTAAAACTCCTAGAGAAGACTTTTAAGAGTCTGAATTCCCTCCTTCCCAAGTTCTTCTCCGGTCCGAGGTAAGCCCTTTTACGGTCTTTCTTTGAATTCCTCTATTCATTAGGAACTTTTAGGATAGATTCTTTTTCTAGTTTTTAGGACTCATCTTTACATACAAAAGGATAATTTGAGGCCTTGATGTTCAGTATTTTCCAAAATCCGCAAAAATGTTTTGTAGTGCCGACGCCACAAGCTGACGGCACAGCCCCAATGTAAAATTTTGTTTGCGGGATAAGGTTTAGAGGTAATTTGAGATAGGTTTGTAGAGTCTAGATAGTTTATCGCAAGTTTTCTAAATCCTTCGATAATTATAATAATTATAATTATTGACCTGTAGATCATGATTCTTGACGTCAACGCCTCATTCCTTTTGGAAAAAGGGAGTGGGACCTTTCTGATCCTCACATGGAGTACTTGGCCTGAATTGTTTATCAGAATGATATGGCACGAGTTTTTGAGCCCCCTTGTAGGGCAAGCATCAACTTAGTCAAAGAATTCTACATGAACGCAAGTCCGTTTCGCCTCAATGTTGTACCCCTTCGTGGAAAGCTTGTTGATTACTCTCCTTCCGCAATCAATAAACTTTTCAAACTCCCGAAGTCGCCAACTGTTCATATCAAAGACGTCATCCATCATTAGTTGAATCTAGAAAATTACTTCATGGTACCAGGTGGGTTTGGAATGCCAAGGGAGAAGAAATTGGTTTTCCAGCATCTTCTCTAACACCCCTTGAGAGAGTTTTTCATAGGGTCATCACCTCAAAAATTCTACCAACAAAATTCCCAGAAACGGTTACCCCCGAGCAAGCTAGGCTACTAGTATGTGTCCTTCATGGATTGCCTGTTGATTTTGGACAAATAATATATAATAAACTTTGTAACAATCTTCATAGGCGACTTGTCCAAAATCTCTGGTTTCCTAGTACCATATGTGCTCTGGCAAAACAAGCGGGAGTAATTATCAACCCATCCGAAGACTGTCTCGCAAGTTCTTTATCTGTCCATCTTAGTGAGGTAATCTCACCCATGATGATTATCCTCAAGAAAGCACGGGCAATATTGCCACTCAGCGATTTGATATTTATGTTATCGATACCACTGATAACGAATCAGAGGAGGATCCTGAGGAATACATTCCTCACTATTCTCTCGGTCCCAAGTATGAGCCCACATTCCTTGAAAAGGAAGTGTCTAGTCTCCAACAGACAGTGGAAGAATTAAAAGCAGAAATCACTCACCTTCATGCTCGTTTGGATAACATTAAAGCATAAAATATCTACAACATTTAGAATGCAATAGCGACTAGTCTAGTTTTAGTCTTAGTTATTTTATTGTTTCGTATTTTATTATTTTGTCTTTTATTCTGTCTCTTTATGGATCATTCAGTCTTTTATTATTCTATCTTTCATTTTTCGACCTTCTAATGTATCCAATCAACATTTTACTTTTCATTTTTCATAAATACAATATTTATTGGACTTTTTATTATTTTATGATCACAAGCATTCTCGTTGACAATTTATATTAAAAAAAATCCCAATTTTAAATTTCCTCTTTTCACTTATTTTTATTGCCCTTTAACATTGAGGACAATGTGTTCTTCTAAGTGTGGGGGAGAGAGGAGAAATTCACGCTCTTATCTTAATCCTTTCTCCTATTTGATTCTAACATTGAGGACAATGTTTAGTTTTAAGTGTGGGAGAGAGGAGTAAGTTAGAGTAACCTACATTTTGGTTTACCCAAAAATTTTAAATTTTAGGTGCTATTTTGAAAATCTTATAAATTTTAAATTTAAAATTTTCGCCTATTCTAATGGTTGATTTAAATAATCTAACCTTTTATTTTTCACTTTTTGAGCGAAAAATTTCATATTTGTGATAAAAGTTTAGTCTTAGTTGTTTCTAGGGCCTGAGAATAATCTAAGTAATTTTCTAAGTTTAGCAGTATTGTTTGATTTTTATAGACCAATTTGAGAGAAACTCAGCCTAGTTGGAAGATTAAAGCCTAATATATATATATATATATATATATATATACTTAGAGAGAAATTCAGTCTCTTAGTTTTGTTTTCTCTAGAACTTGTTCTAATTCTCAGTTAAAGCTTATTAGATTTAATGATTCTTAATATGATAGAGGCATTTGTTTCTTCAACCCCTTTATCCCAAACACAAACCAGTTACTATATTTATCCTTTGTTAGCCCATTTGAGCTTATACACTATAAGGTGTAAACTTTTAATTTCTTCATAAAGATGATCTTTTCAATTCAACTCTCAAGGGTGAATTTAGCTAGCAATATTTGAAAAAAAAAAAAAGAGAAAGATCTCGACAAAAAGGAAAAAATGTATATAAATATAAGTCGAGCAAAAGTTTCAAAAAATATCTTGAAGAAAGCTCAAGTATCAAAAGTATTACCATAAGAGCTTATCAAGAGAAAAAGATTGGCCAATCAACAAAAGAGAGTCTTGTGCCATATGACTCAAATGAGCCTTACAGAGAACTAGCTACTTTCTTTTGGTGGATAAGAGGAGTTGAATTGATAAGAAAAATTTGAAGAGAAATTTTAGTGAACACCATTTTCCTTTCTTTTCCCTCTTTATTTCTTCTTACAAATATTAGCCTTTATTCTGACATTACAACCCAAATAAAGTCCTCTTGATTAAAAATCATTATTTCGCTTAAAGTGGAGACTTTGAGAATTTTTACAAGCTTATGGTAGAAACTTAGTCTAAGGTATGACTTGAGAAAAAAATACCCAATTAGTGAGGAGAGTGATACACTTATGGAATTGGTCTTATAGAAATTGAATTGCAGTACTTTACAGAGTTACTTGCTTGGTGGAGAACCCCTTTCATTCTGGGGTGATGGCGGGATCGTAGGTCATGACTATGTGATGGCCTTGAATCATGAACTTCGTACCAATGAACATCATGAACATCATCATCTTTATTTTCACCGAAAACGCCCAGATTCGTCTTCTTTATTTTCACGGACATCATCATCTTTATGTATCGTTTTCGTTTTCGTTTGATGTGGGTTTTTGAAATGCATGGACTAAGAAGAAGTGAGGAAGACGAAGTGAATATGTGAATTCAGATCTGGAAAATGAATTGAATGAGGAAGACGAAGTGGATCTATGCTTTCGAATGTGAATAATGATGACGATGACAACGAAGCCATGGTATGTGGGATTTGGATTTGGGATTTGAGAAGGGGATGAAGGAATTTGGAATTTGGATGAAGAACATGAAGATGAAGATGAAGATGATGATGAAATTAGGATTTAGGGAAAAAAATGTTTTGTTTAATTCTGATTTATTAATTTGAGGACCCAGGGAGCAAATTGCAAGAGAGTGGTTTTTTAAGGGTTTAGGGTTTAGGGGTTAGGGTTTAGGGTTTTATGGTTTAGGATTTAGCATTTTAGAGTTTAGGGTTTTAGGGTTTTAATACTTTTAAGGACTAAATTGGAATGTTTGGAAGAGTTTTGGGACACTTTACAATTTTAATTTGAGGATTTGGGACTAAAATGAATGAAGATGATGAAAAGAGGGGGAATTGAGAATAATGGGATAAGAATGGGTGAGGGACCTAATTACTCAAATTAGATATTTTTAGGGTTTAGGGTTTAGAGTTTGGGGTTTATGGTTTAGGTCTTAGGGTTTTTAATACTTTTAAGGACTAAACTAGAATGTTTGGAAGAGTTTTGAGACACTTTACAATTTTATTTTGAGGATTTGGGACTAAAATGAATGAAGATGATGTAAAAGAGGGAGAATTGAAAATAATGACATAAAAATTGAACTCAGGGACCAATTTGAAGAAGACACGAATTTCTTTTTTTTCTTAAGTAATGATGATTATGTGACAAAATCCTGCACAGTTGTCATTTTTTTTTCAGTTTTACGACTGCTGACGTGGCACTTAACGTGCCATATCATGTTTTTCGAAACGTCCACTTGACAGAAGGACTAATTTGAGTAACGTTCGTAAAATTCATGGACGTATTTGCCTATTTCGTTAATCTGAGGACTAATCTGCTAGAGCCTACATTTTCGAGGGACCCGGAAGGTAGTTCACTCGTAAATTTTTTTTTAAAATTTGAGAACAAAACGAAAAAACTTAAGTAACCAAAACAGAAATTTGAGAAAACTTAAGGGACCAAAATAATACTTTGGCCATTATTTACCATGGTTTGATTCTGGAATTTCCGTGTCAACACACTCCCACGCGTAAACCAAATCTCTAGTCTTCCTTTCTTGGGAGTTCCCAGTTCCAGCAGATCCACAACGTCGTCGTCTTCTTCCCTCCGTCAATTCTCCTTTCCCCTTCCTTCAACAGCTTCTCTTGTCAAATTTCAAGGTAAACGCATCATCATCTTCTCTATCTGAATTCTGAAGCTCAATTCAATTCAATCATGGTGCAACCGGCGTCTCATTCCCCGAATCCCCAATTCACCCAGCAGTTCTTGAGCTCCGTCCTATCGCAACGTGGTCCTTCGGCGCTTCCTTATTCAGAAGACACGAAATGGCTGATCCGTCAGCACCTTGTCTCTCTCACTACAGCCTTCCCTTCTCTCGAACCAAAAACAGCTACCTTCACCCATAACGATGGACGCTCCGTTAACCTCCTACAAGCCGATGGAACAATACCCATGTCCTTTCAAGGCGTCACTTACAACATCCCAGTAGTCTTATGGCTCATGGAATCGTACCCTCGTCACCCACCATGTGTCTATGTGAACCCGACACGTGACATGATCATCAAGCGTCCTCATCCCCATGTCAATCCTTCAGGTCTGGTTTCTGTTCCTTACTTGCAGAATTGGATATACCCAAGTTCTAATTTGGTGGATCTTGTGCGAAATTTGAGTGTTGTATTCGGCCGTGACCCGCCGCTTTATTCCCAGCGTAGAGCACCACCACCACCGAACCCTAATCCAAATCCAAGTTTTGGGGTCAACCCAGGTGGGAGTTCGTCTGCTATTTCATCGAATTCGGGTTCATTCCCACCGATCCCACCGAGGTCGTATCCACCTTCTCCTTATGGTAGTGGTCGGGTTCATTCCCCATCTCACACAGAGGATCCAACAGAGGTTTATAGGAGGAATGCCATCAATAAGCTTGTAGAGTTGGTGCATAATGATGTAGCTGGGTTGAGGAAGACAAGGGAGGCCGAAATGGAGGGAATGTTCAATTTGCAGGCGGTATTAAGGCAGAGAGAGGATCAGATTAATAAGGGTTTGAAAGAAATGCAGGAGGAGAAGGAAGGTTTGGAGCAGCAACTACAGATGATTTTAATGAATACAGATGTTCTAGAGGGATGGTTGAGAGAAAACCAAGGGAAGAAATCAGGGAAAGTTGAGAACATTGATGATGCTTTTGAGTGCGTGGATGTGCTTTCTAAGCAAATGCTTGAGTGCACGGCTGCTGATTTGGCTATTGAGGATACTGTCTATTCCCTCGATAAGGCAGTTCAGATGGGCGCTATACCATTTGATCAGTACTTAAGGAATGTGAGAGCACTGTCTAGAGAACAATTCTTTCACCGTGCTACTGCATCAAAAGTTAGAGCTGCCCAATTGCAGGCCCAGGTTGCTAATATGGCTGCTCGGAACCCGCATTATGGACGGTAGTCAAGGCAAGTGATTGTGTTAATGTGTGAGGAGGAGGGTGTTTTGGGCAGACTGTAATCCTTCATTGTTGGGTTCGGTGTTATATTTGTTGGTCACGTGTAAAGTCAGTGCTTCTTGCCAATATAGCATGAATTGGTAAAGTATTCTGGATTTCTGGTCTTCAAAATCTTTGGATTTTAGATCAAACTTTTTACACATGAGGGTTCTCTTGTTCCTATATAGACTAAATCATATGGATTTGTTAACAATTTTGGTTTCAGAGGTTGTCAGCAATCATTCAGATGTATACTTGCTTATAGATTGTAGATTTGGCCCTCTTTGTATTTTGGAATTTAGAAAGGAATTGGTATATCTTTATATATTTTTTCTTTACAAAATCAATTCATGCTATAGTTTTATTGGGTTACAGTTGAGATTTGTGTATTTTGTTTAGCTGTTTATCAACGTATTTATAAAACAAACAGATATAACTTTATGAGTCTAGACTCTAGATAATTGAGCTGAGTTGAATGTTTGGGGGGAATTCTTTGTAAAATTCATTCTTTTTATAAAACTGGTTAATTACCTTGCACAAATTCTCTTCAATTTTAGGTGGTAATCTAGAATTTTGCTTAAGTAGCCTTTTCCTTAAGATGGTATTTTGATTCATTTTTCCATTGTGTTGTGATTTGAGCTTTTCTTGTAATGAAGACTAGCTAGGAAGCATGATTATAGACAAATCTTGGCATGAATTGGTATGATCTTGGACAAATTCATAAGTTTTAAATTATTTAAAGTAGGAGTTTGTTTGTTTGTTTGTTTGGTTGCACGAGCAAATGTGAGATGTTGTTTTCATTTACAAAGGTCAAATGAAAGTACTTATTGTGCCAAGAAAATCTATGGGCTTAAACATAGGTAAGGTCTCTTATGTTTTTGTTATAAGGTTTTCCAATAAATTATGTGATAGACCTCTAGTGATCCATATGTGCAAGACAAGGAAGGAGAGGGCTCAAGAGGGTCCTATGTCAAATGGACTACTGACTAGTGGCCCAATGGGATCTTTCTTGGGTGGGGGGACCACAACAAGTGATGTTCTATAATGGTTTCTGAGTGCTAGCTGTGGTGTGGCAGCAGTTAAGAGGTATTAGAGTAGGGTTTTGGGAAGGCTTTACACAAGAGAAGGGGTTTCTGTTTGTTTCTTTTGCTATTTTCTATTTCTGTAATGGTGTTTCTACTTTTTAGAGGCACAATTTTATCCTATTATCAATATATTTAGCAATCTAGCAGCAAGTTCTATCATTTGGTATCAGAGTGGTGACGACTTGGTATGGTCCAATATCAAATGGGCTAGGGACTAATGGTCCAATGGGATATGTTTTCAGTGTGGGGGTGGCAAGTGATGTGGCATAATGGTTTTTTAGTGCTAGCTGTGAGTGCTTGTGCGGCAGCAGGGTTTTGGGAAGTTTTTAGAAAAGGAATTGGTGAGGATATTTAGGGAGAGACTTGGCCTCTCGAAAGCCAAGGGGTCTCTGTTCTGCTTTTGTTATTTTCTGTTTCTGTAATGGTGTTTCCACTGTTTTGAGGCACCATTTTATCTTATTATCAATATATTCAGCAATCTAGCAGCAGGCTCTATCATTATGACACGTGACAGAAATTGTGTATGGCAATCACTATAGAGAGAATATTAAACACATCTTTTTTTTATGACCAATAATAGAAGGGAGAGAATTCTTAAGAATTTTTTTCCTAATATAAGTGCAACTTCAAACATTCTGCATTTGGTTAGAATTCTTAAGAATTTCTTAAATAAGAATAAATTAAGTAATATTTTGGAAAAGGACTATGCTGTAAGATAAATATTTTCTACTTGAGAAAGGCACAAAAATAAAGCACGAGTGAACTGAACAGCCTCATCAACATAGTATCTTAACTTTTACTCCAAGTACTCAAAGAGACTCTCTAAAATAAACCATGTATCAAAGAGTATTTATTCTATCAAAAAAAAAAAAAAATCAAAGAGTATTTGTTTTGTATGTTCTCATGGGAGAGTTCTTTGTCCTTTGCCTTTATACTTATTTTTTCATCAATGTGATGACTGTGGGCAATAGTTTTTCTGATGCATATATTGATTTGTACGTGGCTCATAGATTTTATATTCAATTGAATGTAACCTAAGTACTGCAGATTGTCTTGTGAATTTAGTAAGTTGGAATGTTATAATTTTTTTATCTTGAATTATTAAGAAATGACAGAGATTGTTAGAAGATTAGTTGAAGAGAGGAGTGACAAGTAAAATTTTGTCCAGATGCAATTGTTATATGTAAGATTGCTCATTCTGGTATAGTTGAAACTTGAAAGGGTTGTATATATGAACATCAAGGACAGTGTGATGAACATCATCACGAAGAGAGCAGGGTCTCAGAAAAATAAACGAAGCTGATAAGATATACTATGTAAACATTCTGAGATAGACTGAAGCTTTGGGTTATAAATAAAGGTGGTGGATGATTAGTAGCTTATTTGTCCATGGTTTGGTTTAGAAAAATGCAGATGTGGTGGTTTACAGTCCATAATGCGTACACATACATGTTACATGGTTCAAGAGCAATTTTCTTTCATTAATTTTAGAATTTCATTTTAGCGTGGGATGTTTATTTACATTTTGTTTTGTTGCACTTCTTTATTGATATATTGTAGTGATGCATGTTCAGTGTTGCCTCAATAGAAATTTAGTTGCTGATGATGTTCAGATTTAGAGGATTTACAGGAACTAAAGATGTGAAAAAGAACAAATAAGGCTGGGACTTTAATACCTTGATAAACAATTACTAGAGGGATGAGTAGTGGTGTGGTATTGCATATCAAACCAACCAACCAGTTTTCTGAAATTGGACTGGATTGATGTTGATTAATATTTTAGTCTGAAGCATTTATATTTAAATACTGAGAATTATTTTAGACTTAAAATCCCAGTGTGAGAAGTTCTAAGCCAGGAGAAAATGAAAATAATGGAACATTTTAACCCATATGGCTATGTTAGTCGACTCCCATCTGAATAAATAAATACACACACACGCATAAATATTCCTAGACTTTAGAGAACTGGTAGGGTGGGTTTTTGTTGTACAAGACAGACATGATCAGGAGCATAAAATTTATATATGAAATACCAGGTCAGTTAACTCTGGTAGAAAAAGGGAGACTGGGAGAGCCAAGATTGAGAAGTTTAATCATGATCAGATAGTGGTAAGGAATTATGATATGAAGATCGTATTTGATTTAAAATAATTCTAATATTAGATGACGGGGTTTCAATGTAGGACAGGGTATTAGACCTTCCTTCCTAACTAATGAGAAAATTTACTATTTGGTCCCTTAATTTTCACACTTCCAACGGTTTAGACCCTGATTAATGGAAAACACTATTTAGTCCTTGAATAATTACAAAAATCAACTATTTAGTCCCTGGAGCCTAAATCGGTGACATGGTTGTTAAATGCATATGTGTCACTACTAAATGTCACATATTAATGTTAGATGTACAATAGTGAGAATAATCGCAACAATGAGTCTTAGTCTTGGTCTTTGTCTCCATCTCTTTTCCTAATTTTTGTAGTCGCGGCAACAAGGGTTTAAGAACATTGTCACAACTAATGTTCATTTGTTACCTTCTTTTCTTCCTCTAAATATGAGTTGCAAATGTGGGAAGGATGACCACAATGAGTCTTAGTCTCGATCTCACCACCATTCTTATCCGTCTAAAGCTATAGTGGAAACAATGATACTTCACATTTGGTTTCTGTTTGGTTTTTCAGCTAATTAGGATGCTACAATAGCATTTGACAAAGACACGTCAACAATTAACTTTCATGTCATCATGTTAGCTAACAGATAACATTTGAGGGGCAAAATAACTCACAGTTGTGAAAAATCAGGGACCAAGTCATCTATTTCCATATTTTAGGGACTAAATCATTGACTCAATAAAAATTGAGAGACCAAAGTCTAAATAGTAGGTTTTCTCTTAACTATTTCAATCAGTAAACAGAGATGCTGGCTAAATTTATTTAAAGTGATTCTTATATTTTCTTTTTAATGTGTGCCTGAGTTTGTGGGGTTTAAAGTTTAAACAGGCCTCTTACGAGGATTATTCAATTAGTTTTGTAAAGGTAGAACCAGCAGTTTGTTTTTGAATAGTTGGATTTCAGTTCTTAAGTTTTTCACTTGAACTACAAATTGAAATTTTGCTGTTTCCTGCATTGCTTTGATATTCTACCCTTTATTTTGGGTTGCAATAAGAGGTTTAAAAATCAAACTCATTCTTGTTGTCCTGATGATAAGGTCGTTTAGATTTGGTGAGATGCAGTACTTATAATGAGGGTAAGAAATGAAGGTGTCTACTAATAATATTGTGTTAAACTGAGGTGGTTTTGCCTGCAAAGTTTTACATACATTTGGAGGAAGTATGTTTTCTAGAAATCAGAGGTGGAGTCACCTGCAACGTCTTCGTATCTGAATAACCTTGCAATAGTAGGTTTCCTAGGAAAATAATTAGGTAAAATTTTTTGTTTTTTTATTATAGAGTGTTTTCAATCATTTGGCTATTAGTATTCCCAAAAGTATGCGGATATTTTAAGTTGTACTCCTAAAGTTCTTTTTAGGCCAATTGTACCTCCAAAGTATGAGGTCAGTTTCAGTTGTACTCTCATTTTCAGTCAATTATACAATTAATATTTCACATTTGAGTCAATTGTATCTCTAAATACCCTCTAATTTGGGGGTCTAATTGGCACAAAAAAGAAAAGATTGTGGGTACAATTGATAAAAAAAGAAAACATTGGGGTATAATTAATATAAAAAAAGTTTAGGAGTATAACTAAATCTGACCTCCTTTTTTGGGATTACAATTGACTAAAAAAAATTTGGAGATACAACTGAAAATGACTGCATACTTTGGAGGTACTAAGAGTACTTTTGTCTTATTTTTTTTATACACTGTTTTTTATAATTAGTCATGTAAAAAGTTGTCTTTATTACTATTTAACTATCATAATTGGTTGCATACAATTTTTGACATGTCTCATTTGATTATTAGAGAATATTATAACAAAAATGGCAGTAATCTTATATAAGTTTACCCTGTTTTTTAAATTTCAGTGAGTCTTGGATGGACTCATGGACAGAGGTGTTTCTTTTTTTTTTTTCTTTTTAAAACGGTGAATAGTATTTGAAAGTTTCATGAATAAAGTGATAAAAATAATTGAAAAAAGGGAATTTGAATTTGAATTTTTAGGGTAAATTACATTTTGGTACCTGTGGTTTGACTCTATTCCACTTTGGTACCTTGTGGTTTGAAAACTGACACTTTGGTACCCTGTGGTTTTTCCATTATCACTTTAGTATCTTTTGGAGCTATATTGTAATTTTAATCATATCAAATTTTGCAAAAATTACATATTGATCTCAATTTTTTTTTTTAAATTTTCATTTTAGTCCCTAAATAATATATATCCAAGGATCTATTTGTAATTTTTTAAAAAAATTGAGGTCAATATGTAATTTTTGCACAATTTGTTATGGTTAAAATTACAAAATAGCTCCAAAGAGTACCAAAGTGTTAATGGAGAATACCACAGGGTACCAAACTGTCATGTTTCAAACCCTAGGGTACTAAAATGAAATACGGTCAAATCACAGGGTACCAAAGTGTAATTTACCCTAATTTTTATCAATATATACAAGTTAAAAATACATAAAATAAAAAATTATGATTTTTTTAAATTAAGTGGTCTAATTTGGCTTGCCTCGACTAAAGTCTAATCAAATTGGGTCTCGACTCTAACCAAAACCTGTCCCGTGATCATTCTTATATTTAGAGTAAAATAACGACATAAATCATATGAAATTACATTTTTAAGACAAAAAACGAAACAAATGTGAAAGTTTAAGAATCAGAATAAAATAAAAATTAATTTTATGACTAAATTAAAACTTATACAATAATTTGTGGACCAAAATTTAATTTTCTATTAAATTACGTGAGCGCTAGTCAATATTTTCAATTAAAATTAACGAAAAAAAAACCACAAATACCCTTACCCTAACTAATTACAACCCAAAAACAACACAACAAAATTTAACCATAACATAGGTAATTTACTTTTGTTTTAAATATAATTATTATTATTATTTGAATATTGTAGAATGTAGACCGTTGATCTTAAAGCTCTTGGATTGTGACAGCTTTTCTGATTTCTCCCATTGGCGGTTTAAGGCCTGTTTGGCAACAACACATGCCAATCTCATCCCATTTCAATCCTAATCTCAACCTAAAATTAGATGAACAGTCCAGTTTGGGTGTTTGTGTGGCACATAATCTCATCTCAATCTCATCCTAATCCTCATCTCAACCCAATCATCATCCCATTTATCATACATTTACTAATCTATCCCTATTTATATACCTATATTTACCTATATTATATTAAAAAAATCAGAACACGGTGGGGCCACTAGCTATATTTACCTATACTAAACATCTTTATAAGATCTCCCCGACCATTATCCTCAGTCAGAATCATAGCCGCCACAAAATTTGCAATTTTATTATAGGTTTCTGGTCCCACTGACGCAAGCTCATCCGACTCATTCAAATTTCAAATTTTGAAATTTTCAAACTATCTTTTCTTTTCTCATATAAGTCATCAGTCAGTACGTTAAAAGAAGGATAAAACTTACATCAAGTTCCCTACATCTTTACTATCAAGTTCCACTAATCATAAGTCTTGATTACATTATCTCTCTTTAATGATTAATCACGCAAAAAGTGGTGTTTAATATTCTCTCTCTATCATGATTGGTCATATATAAAATTTTTGCCACGTGTCAAATGTTGATCGGAGAACTTGATAGCAAGGATGTAAGGAACTTGATGTAAGTTTTATTCTTAAAAGAAAACTGAAGAAGAAACAAAAACTAAAAATTTTCCCCACCGGTCAAATACCGATCACACAACCTATTAAATATGGATATTGATACGGACAGAGATACGAGATATAATACAAATACATACATTAAATTAAACATGTATTTATATATAAAAATAATTAAAAATTTATAAATTTTGATAAAAATTTTAAAAATTATAATATATACCATATGTGATATTATTTTTTATTATTTATCATGATAAAATTACAAAAAATTAATTTTATATTCGGAAACTTATGAATATGTGTCGTGCAAGTGTCGTACAGGTATCGGACACAGACACGTGTCTGAAACAGTGACACGCTATCAAAATGAAGTGTCCATGCTTCATAACACAAAACTGTGCACAATGCACATTTTGGCAAAAAATATTAATTTTATCCTATAACTTTATATTAACTGTCAATTTTATTTTTAATACTTTTTTTGGCAAACATTTCTAATATTTAATATTTTATAATTAATTTTGTCTTTAATATTTTATTTTTTTCAGTTTTATTCTTTACTATTAGTTTAGTCAAACATTAATAATAGAATCTACATAGTTAACGAAATCTAATGTAAAATTGATAGAAAAAAATTAAAATCTTAACTTGAATTGAAAAATAAGATGCAGTTTATCATTAATTTATTAAAAAAAGTTAATTAAAAGATAAAGTTGACCAAAATTTAAAACATTAAAGACAAATTTGACAATGAAAAAAATATTAAAGACGAAATTAACAATTAGTAAAATGTTTGAGACCAAACTATTATTTTTGTCATATATCATATCTCTCCCTGTCTTAAAGCGGCATAATAACTTTAGGGCTTTTGGCACATGTTAAGATTTTTTTTATGCATCAAGTGAGTTTTCAAACATTACAAATTATCTTTCAGATGAATTTTTTTTAGATTTCAATATATGAAGAAACCTTTAAAATGAAACTTTATGCTTACGTTAGATAAATCGATAACTTTAATTCGGCAATTTTGAAGTGGATTGTATTTTCTTCCCCGATTCTTTTCAATTAGCGTCCGTTTGAGGTCGTATTTTTTCCTTCAACCTTTGAACTGGTCCTGAAATTCTAGGGTTTAAGCTTCAGCTAAGACCTTTAATTTTTGCAAGATGACCACCATGGAGAGCTTAATTGGTCTTGTGAATCGCATACAAAGAGCTTGTACTGTTCTTGGTGATTATGGAGGTGGCGACAACGCTTTTTCTTCTCTTTGGGAAGCTCTTCCTTCTGTTGCTGTCGTGGGTGGCCAGGTACGTTACTCTCCGATCACACCATATTTCAATCAGTTTGAGTTTATGATGTGAACATCTTAGGTTTCTGGTCGTTTTCACTTTCGTTAATTTTTTTTTTTCCTTTTTCAGTTTTCTTTCTGTTTTTAGTAGGCGGGGTTCTAAATTCTCATATCTGTTTATTTAATTTTTTCCATCAAAATGATGAGCAGAGTTCGGGGAAGTCTTCGGTTTTGGAGAGCATTGTGGGCCGTGACTTTCTTCCTAGAGGGTCAGGTTGGGATTCCTCTTTCTTTTTTTTTTTTTTTTTGTGTTTTTAATTTAGCTATGTTTGATTTGCTTATGTTTTCATTTCTTTGTCTCAGTTAGAAGAAAGTTTCTTTCATCCTTTACACTGTTCTTGTATGTATTGCAGGAATCGTGACGAGGCGTCCTTTGGTGTTGCAGCTTCATAAGACAGAGGATGGTTCTCAAGAGTATGCTGAATTCCTCCACTTGCCAAGGAGAAAGTTCTCTGATTTTTGTGTGTAATCGTCACCCTGTGTTAGATGTTTAATCTAGTATTTTTTTGGCAAAATACTAATTTCGTCCCGAATTTTACATACCGTCAATTTCATCCTCAATGTTTCATATTTTTGTCAGTTTTATCCTTTGCTCTTACTTTAGTCAAATATTAATGACAGAATCTACGTAGCTAATGATATGTAATGTAAATTAAATAGAAAAAGAAACTCAAATCCTAACTTAATTGACCAACATGATGCCTATTAATTTATTGAAAGAAGTGAGTAAAAAGATAAAATTGACTAAACTATAAAAGATTGGGTACGAAATTAGGTGCTTTTGTCTATTTTTTGTGTGATGCATATGCATATTCACAATCACAGCTCCTTGTGGCTCTTTTCTTCCCCTGTTTTGGTTTCTTAATCCTGGTTTGCATCCCGGGGTTGGTATTCATAGCCAATTGGTACATCTTGTCTTTTTGTTCTGAAAAAGAAAAAAAAAAAGTTAACTTGGTATTATACACCATTTTATAATCATTTACTAACTATACCATTGTATATAAATATAATGCTCCTTGATTTCTCTATTTTGAACGCAAGAGCTTTTATGAAATGGAAGTTTGGCTATAAAAATTATAGATGTCCATCCAAATTTTAAGTTGTTAATGAATTCAACTCTGATTTCAGACCTGACTTTTCTGTCAAGAAACAGGGCACAAATTATAAAATACAAAATTGCTAAGGAGTTCAAAGATTAGGGTTATATGTGCTGATTAAGTAGGCTGTTACAATTTTTTTTTAAAACAAAAATTTATTTGATTAACCTTTCTGTTTATACTTGGCAAAATCATAACAGCCTAGACAAAATGTGCATTATAAGATATGTTTATTGCTTCCGAGGAATTTTATTTCTATATTTGTAGGTTTTGTTGTGGGTTCTAATATGAGTTCTATTCTTGCCTTACTTTTGCTTATTTAGTTTTTAGTTTTTATTTATTTTTTAATGAGTATATACTATACCTGTTTTATCTGCGTTTTCTGGTTCCGCTGGCATTGCACGTCCATCAGCAACTTGTTTGAGTTTATCAAGACATCATTGTGATACTACCTACTGAACTTATAAGGGCAATGCCACGATGGTTTTGTATGCAGTTAATTTTTTTCTTTTTCTGCTCTGTAAGATACAAATGACGGTCGTACTGATATTTACAATCTCTTGTAGCCCTGGTTCGCCAGGAAATTCAGGATGAAACTGATAGAGTAACAGGGAAGACAAAACAAATTTCTCCTATTCCAATTCATCTTAGCATCTATTCTGCAAATGGTGAGCTGCAATTTAATTTGTCTTTGATTTTATGAGATCTTTCATGCTGGATAATAAGTTATAAACACATATTTGTCGCTTCAATTAAAACCAGCTAGTTTAATGTGGTGTGTCTAATGTGGAAGTAGTATTTATGGAGATCCTTATCACCATTATGTAGTATTAGCGACTTTCTTTCTTTTTTTAAATCTTTTTAGGACAAAGTAAAATTGTTATTTTAGTGAAAGTGAAAAACATATAGTAGATGATACCAGATCAAAATAAAACAGGGAAAGCACCTTGGAAATGAAATATGCTTTTTTAAGTACAAAATGGTCTTATGTGTTTGCCAGTTTGATGTGGAAGCTTCTTAGGGAAACTGTCCTGAACATCAAATGGAAGTCAATAGTCCTATTCTGTAAAGAGAGACGCAAAATTTTCTGCTTGAACATTCTTGCATCAAATTCCATCCTAAGACACCACTTCATCTCCTTGCCTTAATCCTCTAGGAAAAAACCTGTACTATGTTGTTATCTTGCTTCTCTGCATCATCTCCAATTAACGGGATTTATACTTTTCTGTTGTGATTCTCAAATTTTATGAATCACACTTTGCTTCTCTGCCTCAATGGATAGAATTTTGCAAACCCACAATTTTTTTTTTGAAGAAGCTGATGCAGGAGCTTTTTTCTCATCCTCAAAGTGAAACCAAAGGGAGGAAACAGGAGTACCATTTACTAGAGTGTGTGGGATTGATTGCTAGTTCAACATCTTATCCTAATCAATTGGTTGAATTCAATGCTTGTTCTGTATTTTAGCTTATAAGAACAGTAGTTGTCAGTGTTTTTTTTATGAGTTGTCAGTGTTTTTGTTTTGTAATTTTTTTATGTATATTTTTTTCCCTTTTATTAGATATCTAAATGTATGCAGGTTTTTATTCCTATGATTATATGTTTTAAAGCATAAAATAATAGTATCATTATATTTCCTTAACTTAAACATATGATTTCTGTGTTTCCTAATGTATTTTCTTGTCTTTTCCCTATTTATTTGAACAGTTGTCAACCTGACCTTGATTGATTTACCTGGTTTGACCAAAGTTGCTGTTGGTATGTTTTACATTTAATACTGATCATAATTTTTTGGACTTTGGATGATGTGATACTTGAATCTTTTATTTAACAATTATTCTTGTAATTTTCAGAAGGACAGCCTGAGAGTATTGTTCAAGACATTGAAGCTATGGTTCGATCTTATGTTGAAAAGGTAAAAGGACATATTCTCTATGCTGTGGACCATAGTGGCATCATATTCTTTTTGTCTTTTCTTATTGTTCCAGATAAATTACACAATTCTGTATGCAAGAATCCTCTGGTTGGACCATACCAATTATTTTCGTCAAGTGATTAGATGAACAATACCGAATGTGCCTAGAGTTACATGTTAACATGATCAACTAATGTATGTGGCTTGCTTAATTGGGCAAGAAGAGTGTTTTTTCTAGTTTATTGTTTGCTTTTGATAAGAGGCTTTGCTGTAACTTAGTTATGATGGCTTGTCTTAATTTTTCTTACAGTTTTGATTGATTATCCTAATTTAACTGATGCTTCATGACAGGGTATTTTAAAATCAAGTTACAATTTTGTATTTGTTATAAAATCCCTCTCTATTTTTTCTATCTTATTTTATCATCTTTTAAGCAATAGATTAGATTATATGTCATTCTCAGTTTGCATATTTGTATTATAACTTTATTCTTTTGGCAGCCTAATTGCATTATATTAGCAATATCTCCAGCCAACCAAGATATAGCAACTTCTGACGCTATTAAACTTTCCAGGGAAGTGGATCCCTCAGGTATTCTTTCTCCTGTTTCTGTCTGTTTGTAGCGTCCACTTGAGTCACTGTTGGTCTTTAAAACTTAATTGTAATTTGTCTAGGTGAACGGACATTTGGGGTGTTGACTAAGTTGGATTTGATGGACAAAGGAACTAATGCATTGCATGTAACCTCCCTCTCTCTCTCTCTCTCAATGCTGTTTTTCCCTTATGATTTGTCTCCGCTGCATGTTCTCTCAGTTTCAAATGTGCCACGTAAGATTGTATTATTGGGTATTGTCATGATCTGTTTATTTCTTGTAGGTCCTTGAAGGGAGATCTTATCGTTTGCAACATCCTTGGGTTGGTATTGTAAATCGATCCCAAGCAGATATCAATAAAAATGTTGACATGATCATTGCTAGACGCAAAGAGCGTGAGTACTTTGCAACCAGTCCTGACTATGGGCACTTAGCCAGTAAAATGGGTTCAGAATACCTTGCCAAACTTCTCTCACAGGTTTGCCTTTGTGGAAAGTATTCTTTTCATTTCTTTAGTTAGTGTATAACTTTAATTTGAGCTTGAAACATTGCTTGTAGCACTTGGAGTCAGTAATCAGGGCACGGATACCCAGTATAACATCGTTGATAAACAAAACCATTGATGAACTTGAATCAGAGATGGATCATCTTGGGAGACCTATTGCTCTTGATGCTGGGGTGAGCGGTTTACATTTGTGATGATTTGGAAGAGTAAGTCCTTTTCAAAATATCTCTCTTTTGATTATTTATTGATGTAAGATTTCTTTTTTAGGCTCAATTATACACCATCTTGGAACTTTGCCGAGCATTTGACAGGATATTCAAGGAGCATTTAGACGGCGGGTAAAGATATGATTTTTGTGCTTCTATTTTAATGCTTCCTTGAAATTTTTTTGAAATTCTTGATCTGTTGCTTGAGATTGTGATTCTACTATTCCTACTACACACTTGCATTAAGCAATTTGAAAATTGAAATGATTTAGAAGTCAGCTTCTTATTATTGATAAGTGATAAATTTGTTAATCGGTCTCTTTGGTTGCTTAACTGGCTCTCATTTTAATCATCTTAGGCGGCCAGGAGGAGATAGGATATACAATGTCTTTGACAATCAGCTGCCTGCTGCTCTACGGAAGCTCCCATTTGACCGGCATCTTTCTGTTCAGAATGTCAGGAAAGTGGTGTCAGAGGCTGATGGTTACCAGCCTCACTTAATTGCCCCGGAGCAAGGTTACCGGCGCTTGATTGAGGGCTCTCTCAATTACTTTAGAGGTCCAGCTGAAGCATCTGTTGATGCTGTAAGTAGTCCTGATTGTAGTTCTTGTTACAATGCCATTAGTAAAAGATTCAAACTATCCTTATATGGTTTTAATGTAGGTTCACTTTGTCTTAAAAGAACTTGTGAGGAAATCAATGGCTGAAACTCAGGTGACTCTTAGGGATTTTATTTGAAATTTATGTTTCTTATAGGGTGCTAGGATAGTCTTTGGTAATACTAATGTTTGGGACTGAAACAGGAACTGAAGCGGTTTCCAACTCTTCAAGCAGAAATTGTTGCAGCTGCAAACACGGCTTTAGAAAGATTCCGTGAAGAAAGTAAGAAAACAACAGTTCGACTTGTAGACATGGAAGCTTCATACCTCACTGTGGATTTCTTCCGGAGACTTCCTCAAGAAGTAGAGAAAGCTGGAAACACTACTCCTGGAAATGCTGCTGCTGGAAATACTGCAGCCTCAACAGTGGATCGGTATGCTGAGGGCCACTTCAGGAGAATTGCATCAAATGTGTCATCCTACATAGGTATGGTGTCAGATACGCTTAAGAACACCATTCCGAAGGCTGTGGTTTATTGTCAGGTCAGAGAAGCAAAACAATCATTGCTAAACCATTTCTACACACAAATAGGGAAGAAAGAGGTAATCTCTCTCTCTTTCTATTCTATGTATATATATACTGGAAACTAAGCTTTATTTTGGTAATATTTTTAATAGCATTCTGCCATGAAAGCCTCATAATTTTTTTGAGACATCTATTCTTTGCGGTCTCTTGATCTTTTTTTTAAAAAAAAAATTTAAGTATTTTTTAAAACCACTATCTACTTATTTGTTTTCAAATGAATTAAAAAAAAAAAAGAAGAAAATATCAATTCAGAACAATGTTATGGCTTTATACAATAGTCTTAACTGCTAGTGTTCTATAACAACTATTCTTATTTAGCATCTATAAATTTTTGGTGTTCTATCTATTCTTCTTTTGTATAATTGTATCATTTTTAATTTCTTTGGAG
This sequence comes from Chamaecrista fasciculata, assembly GCA_003254925.1. Lineage (NCBI taxonomy): Eukaryota > Viridiplantae > Streptophyta > Magnoliopsida > Fabales > Fabaceae > Chamaecrista > Chamaecrista fasciculata. The sequence goes on along the minus strand of QANZ01021054.1, from coordinate 9,871 downwards.
AAAAATAAAATATATATATATATGTATATATATGCATGGTAGTATCCTTTTTGAAAAAAAGAGTTCAGAAAAGAGAAGGGCCGACCGGGTCAGGCCTGCATTATTCTTGTTTTGCATTATTACACTGGTTTCATTTAATCAGTTCAAGTTTGTTGGATGAGCTCTGACCCATTTTCGGAATGTCCAAGAACAGATTTTAGGACATTTGCCCAAACAAACTGACAATATTGTTTAATGTTTATGGTAAAGCCAAACCAAACCCATGGTTAGTTGTTTTGGGTCAGTTATAGTGCTAAAATTCATGAAATGAACTTCAATATCACTATCGATGTCACAACTCTTGTATAAATCCATTAGTGTCGGATTAAAGAATTTATAAGACTTCGAAATAAAACCTATTTGTAGGTCATTCTCAGTTTGGTTACTTTGAAACAAAGTCATACATTCACTAATGGCTAAACTTGCTTGGTTGGAGCTTGTTTGTGATTATGTCATCTTGTCTTTATGCTAAACCTATCCTTTGTTCTGGCTTCTGTGTACATAATTGTGTGTTATTATGATATGACGATGAAGACCCTGTTTAATTCCCTTTTATGTTCTTTTATCTCTATAGGGTAAGCAGCTATTACAATTGTTAGATGAAGACCCTGCATTAATGGAGAGGAGACTACAATGCTCTAAAAGGCTCGAACTGTATAAAGCAGCAAGGGATGAAATTGATTCTGTTTCCTGGACACGATGAGCTTGGTTGCTGTCTGTCTTGTCGCCTTGTGCTATATCTGATAGAGGTTGGTAATGGGCTTATTTGTATTCATTGTTTAGTCATTTTTTTTAACTATTGGTTTGTAGATACCCTTAGACATATTGTCTTATTTGTCTGGAGGTGTTATTGTATATCTAAATTAAACACAAGCTTATACTTGTGATTTGTCATCTTGATTAGTTTCTTGTGTTAACTACTTCGAATGCTAAGAGGGTTTCACTTGTTCTCTTCTGCTATTTTACTGCTTCTATACTAATGTGTTAGTCTCTTGAGGCACCCATTTTCCTTGGTTATCTCTAAGCACCATTTTGGTTCTGTTTTGTTAAATATATTGCAAGGGTTCTATCACCTTCATTTTTCATTTTAGTTTTTTTTATGTTCCACCAATTTTTAGTGATAGTTCAAATGCTATCATTGTCATACTTTTGCTGTTAAGTATGGCGTGGCATTTTGTAAAAAAATATCCACTTGAGTTTGTAGTTATTTTAATTTTGTGCTATATATTTGTTCATAACTGTCACTGCAATTTTATATTTTTATAACTCAGATTTTTTACAACAAAATATTGAAGATGATATTAAATACATGGGATTTTTATATTAAAGTAAATCAACATTCTTATAAATATGAGAACTAATGTTAATGTAGGTTATAAATATTACTTTTTGTAAATAGTTACAATTAACTTTTGATATTTTTCATATATAAGTTTGAATTTTCTCAATAAATGTGTTTATCAATTTTAGCTTTTCAATGTACATTAATACAAGTTCCTTCTTTTATCATGTTCATTAAATTAATTACATCTTTTCTTTTTAGATTCTTTAGTAATGTCAAAATGGGATAATGTTTGCATGCCGGTTCGCTCCCCCTGGTTAAATGAGCGGGTTTATTGGGAAGATGAAATCATCTTCTTTGTCTCGTCTTCTCACGCATCATCATTCAAATAATTGCGTGTTATCCTTTCATATCCTTTCATATCATTTTCCCCATTATAATGCTTTTTATATATATATATGGATACTTGCGTGTTATCCTTTCATATCATTTTTATATAATAATTTTTCATAAATTAAATCAAATAATTGTATAATTGACACCCGTACGACACATATTCATAAGTTTGAGAATATAGAATCAATTTTTTATGATTTTAATAAGACAATATTAAATAATGACATATATGACATATTATGAATAGATATTATAACTTTTAAAGTTCTTATCAAAATTTATGAATTTTTAATTATTCATATATATAAATATATGCCATATCGTGTCATATAACTTTAAGAATTTAACGTGACCGTGTGTCTATGTCTGTGTCTCTTTAAGTGTTCATGTTTCATAGATTACAAGTTTTAATTTTATTATCATTTAAAAAGCATTTCTTATTAAAAAAAAAGTGCTAGCTAGTGGGACAGCCTATTTAGCCTCCAAGCTAAGATGAACAGGTTTGGTTTTGTAAAAGAGAGTTTGTTTATAGGCTAAAATGTATTTTTGGTCTCATAACTTTGGCAAAAGTCTCAATTTGATCCCATAATTTTTTATTGCAATGGTCTCATAACCTTGGCAAAGGTCTCAATTTAATCCCATAACTTTTTTTTTGCAATTTTGGTTTTCATAACTTTTGAAGACCTCTCACCTTTGATCCCAAGCTGATTTCCATCCATTATCTGTCGCTAAATTCATTTCATCCATATTTGCCACGTCATCATTCAACTCAGTATGTCAAATCATCTTTAACGGCAGAAAATGAATGGAAATCAGCTTGGGACCAACAGTTATGGAAGCAAAAGTGCACTTTAGCCTTATTCAGAAGTTATGGGATCAAAATTACAACAAAAAAAAAGTTGAGACCAAATTGAGACATTTGCCAAAGTTATGGAACCAAAAGTGCACTTTATAAATGGGTAGATCTATCTTGTCTGTTTAAATGAAAGCCCATGAAGTCTTGAGTAGGCTTAGGTGAGTTAGCCCATTAAGATGCTTTAAGTGTTGATATATAAGACATTGAGTAATAAAATCATTCTCTTATACATTTCTATTCTTTGACTACTTTTTTTATATATATATAAAGTAAAATCCTTTATCAATATGAATTTCTATGATCTGGATCTTGTTTGAAATTAATTTATTTTCATATTCAAATTACATAATAAACATGTTTGCATTTTCATAATCTCTATATTGTATGTATATAAACATAGTTTATTGGATCTCTACATTTTAAACAAATGTGTTGAATATATGCAGTGTTCNAAAAGATGAAGTATCAATTTAACAAACATTTATAATTTAAAAAAAAAATTTAAAAAATAGCATCTTTAAATATTATATATATATATATATAAATATAATAGCTCTAAATGAAGTTTTCCTAATTTAACTCTTATAATAGATTTAATTAGATCTCAATCTATATATTTATTTTAGGGTAAATTATATTTTGCTATCTTGTGGTTTGCCCTATTTCACTTTGGTTCCCTGTAGTTTAAAATGTGACACTTTGGTACCCTGAACAATTTTTTCGTTAGATTTGTACGGAATTTCGCGTGTACATTGCACGCGCATCTCACATGCCTCACTAAAACTTCATTTTCTCTAACTTTTGGCAGAAACAAAGATTAAACACAATTTAAATTTTGAAAAACACCTCTATAATCCGAGAAATTTGAGAGGTGTTTTTCAAAATCCAGATTGTTTTTTATGTTTGTTTTGGCCAAAAGTTAGAGACAAACGAATTTTAGTAAGGCATGTTAGATGTACGTGCGAAATTCCGATCAAATCTAACAAAAAAATTGTTTAGGGTACCAAAGTGTTACTGGTACAAACCTCAGGGTACCAAAGTGTCACTTTTTAAACCACAGGGTATCAAAGTGAAATAAGGTCAAACCACAGGGTACCAAAATGTAATTTACCTTTTATTTTATTACTAATATTTTGAGTGCAAAAAAAAAATAAAACTACTTGACTATTGACTATACTACTCAAGTCAATAAATGAAACTATTAAAATTAGAAAAAAGTTTTTTTTTTTTTTTTATTTACTTAAACACTAACAGACAAACATTTTGAAGCATCAAAACATGATAAAAGAAATAGACATAATAAAAATCGAATTCATTTCCAATGAACAATGAGAACATAATTCATATTTCAAAATCAAACATAGGGCATAGGGGATAGGGGATGATATTGAAATTACAATGTTTATAATTGCATGGCATAGGTGATAAAAAGAAAAAAAAATCATATAAAGCGTGCAACGCACGCAAATTCTACTAGTATCAACTATGATACGATTGTTGGTTTTTTATTAAATTGGCTAAAGTACAATTTTGATCTTTTATTTTTTGGATCAGTTGATTTAGTCCTTTATGCATTTTTTTTGTAGTAATTTTTGTCCTTCAAGTTTTTCAAAATCTTTATTCTTTGTTCCTAACGATTGGATTTGATCATATTTCTCTGGTTTCAAATTCAAACTTAACAAGTCTTCAGCTACAAGTTGCTTCCGATAAGTCCTTACTTTGTTTAGTTGAGGCTGTCAACAAATATAGTTAAACTGGGCTTCGAAAATGGGATAACTTGTTTCACAGTCAAAGAGGCCAAGATCATATTTCTTGTTTTTAGTTCGATTGTGACGAGTTTGAAACTATGTGTTACTCTTGACGAGTGCTTTTTATACCTAGTTCTCACTGTCGATAAATGAGATCAAATCAAGTCCAAAAATGATTTTGGAACCAAAACGTGAAAAATCATAAAGAACTACTTTTGGTTTTGATTTGACCTCATTTGCTGACAGTCCTAACTGGATAAAAAAAGACTCGTCAAGAGTAACCTGTAACTCCGTAATGTGACCTAAAACAAGAGAGACATGACCAAACTTACTCATTTGACTATGAAACGAGTGCCTACTTTTGAAACTTAATATGATCTTGTTTCTTGACGGCCACAGCTGGACAAAGAAAGGACTTGCCAAAAACAACTTGTAGCTCGTGACTCATCCCATTCGAACTTTAATGAAGAGAGATATGACCATATACGTTCACCGGGGCCAAGAAGTAAAACTTTTGAGAAACTTGCTGGAATTAACTTGCAACAAAAAAACAAGATAAACAAATTGGATTGCAACCTATCCCAAATATAAAGGATAAAAATAGCACTTTTGCCTATTAGATTTATCTTTCATATTTGAACTATATCCTATAATGAATTCATTGTTTCTTTACAATATGACAGATCTTGCAAAAATTGAATTTTTTGGTCCTTAACACATTTGGTGAAAATTATTTGTTATGGACACTCTGTTGGGAAATCACGGCGCGCGCAGCGGAAGCGAGAAATTAAAAATTAATTAAAAACACATAAACACGGCGCCAAAAACCAAAAATGATTTCCCTACGGATCCGCTAGCTGAATTTACATCGGTGAAGGAAAAAGTTATACCTCAAGGTTTCAATCGGTCCGGTTGAACGGTGCAATTGAGAAGTCCACACGGAGCGTTCTTCCTCTGCCAGTAATCCACACGAGCAGTTTGATGGCACCAAGGTGCTAGCCTTCAGTTCTTTTCTCCAAAAGAACAGGGAACTTGATCTACGACTCTTAAAATTCAAGAACAATTCTAGAACTTTAAAAGGATGGTGGCGCAATAAACAAGAACACCTTCTTGTTTTTCTCTCAAAACCCTAGCTATGGGACAACTCAATTTCTCTCACACTCTTGGAGAAGATGAAGTTTCTCTATCTAGGTTTTTTGAGCTAGGAGACTTTTCTTCTCTTGTCTCACAAAGGAAGAAAGCAAAATTACACTAATGAGAATTAGGGTTGGAAGTCGACTTGCCTAGCTTAATATATAGTTAGGGGATTTTTTGATAATTATAATTAGAGAATCCCTAAATTATAGGATCATCAAATTATAAAATTATAAGATTACAATAATATTATAATTTTAGGACTTGAATTCTTAATTAAAATATTACCTTAATATCTTAATTGAATTCAAAATGCAATCTTATGAGAATCAAATGGAAGATCAAATCTTCCCTTGGACCCACATAAGCAATGCGCCAACCTCCCCTATTTTCTTTGGAATTTTATAAATAAAAAACATTCCTAATTCTTAGGAAGTCTTAACCAACTTATTATCTTCCAAAGATTTTGAAATCTAGATCAAATCTTTTGAATTCAAATTCATGACTTTAATTAATAAAACATTTCTATTAATTAAAATCAACTCTAAAGAGGCGCCACCCTCTATCCTATTTATCCTAATATTAGTGAATTTAATAAATCAATAATCTTCTAAATTTTAGGAATCTTATCTAATTTATTATTCCCTAATATTATAATTGTAAATAGATTAATCCAATTAACAATTTAACAATTAATATATTTAAACTTGTCCCACAAATTTAAATATCTCAACTGTAGATTTTATTTAAGACAAAACTTTATGTCCCAAACATTTTGGTATGCCTTAAATCGTGTCACCGGAGTGACTCACGAATTAACCCTAATTCGTGTCCCTTTAAGTGGTGTCCAGATCCTGCTCATGTGTGACCCAGCAGGCCCCATGTGAAGTTGGCAGCAAGCCATCCCTATGACTCACAAGTCGAGAGCGGACTCTAGCAAGCCATCACGACTACCCAAAACACGTGAGTTATCGTTTTATCAAAAAGACCGATTTAACCTTAGTACCACCTTGTCGTAGACCCTATTGTCACACGATATCTTGGTTCTGGATAAGGCACGGGAAAGTCATCCTTAATCCAAACCTCAACTTTCTCGATTTCCTGAGTTAGTCCCATTTTCCTGAGTGGCCACTCTTTCCTTGGACAGACTCATCGAGGGCGCCAGTTAGATATCTCTCATATTTATGAGGGACAAAATCCCATCTTGGTCAACCACATTCCGCAGCACTGCAATCAACCAAACCCGTACCTAGCCCTTATGGCTACCCTGCTACGTGCAACGTTAGACTAGGCCAAAGTCTGACAACTACAACGCCGGAATAGTCAAAACCTCAGGTCTATGGCATCGTGACAGGCGTACAGGAGAGACTAGCTAATGACTAAACCCATGCAGGATTCTCCGGGTCAGTCCAGCAACTTGTAACCCCTTACATAATTGCACCACGACTGTCGTAAAGCATCTAGTGCATGTATCTCCATACATCGAGGTGATGCTGGTCTTAGTTCATTCTCGCTCCCGCGAGAATAATCGACCAGGGACGGATTTAGATTAATTATCTCATAATTAATCAAGGACGCTATCATAGTAAACATGCTAATAATATGATAACAACATAATTTATCTCCATAAATTAATCAATATGTTCAAAACATATACATAAAATGATTGGCCCTAGGGCACAATCTCCAACAGACTCCCACTTGCACTTGGTACAATCATCAATCTAGCTGTTCCTACACTAGGTACACTGATCAATGCGTCTAATCCCCATCGACGATACATGCCGTTCATGTATGACCCGCGCAAGAGGTTTCCTAAGAGGATCGACAACGTTATCCTCGCCTGCTACTTTGCATATCTTTACATCACCTCTGTCAATCATCTCTCTGACAAGGTGAAACCGTCTGAGTATGTGTTTGGTCCTTTGATGTGACCGTGGCTCTTTGGCTTGTGCAATAGCTCCACTATTATCACAAAACAAGGTTATGGGATCAGAGATGGTCGGAACCACACCAAGCTCGGCAACGAACTTCCTAATCCACACAGCCTCCTTCGCTGCATCTGATGCTGCAATATACTCGAACTCGGTTGTAGAATCAGCAATCGTGCTCTGCTTGGAACTCTTCCAACTCACGTTGCCACCGTTCAGGAGAAACACGTATCCAGACTGCGATTTAAAGTCATCTTGGTCGGTTTGGAAACTAGCATCTGTGTAACCCCTTACACATAGCTCATCATCAGCTCCACCGTATACCAAGAATTCATCTTTAGTTCTTCTCAAGTACTTAAGGATGTTTTTGACAGCGGTCCAATGATCCTCACCAGGGTCTTGTTGGAACCGGCTTGTCATGCTCAGGGCAAAAGACACATCGGGTCGAGTACATAGCATGACATGGATGATGGATCCTATTGCCGAAGCATAAGGGATGCCACTCATGCGCCCTTGCTCAGGGTCAATCCATGATTCATTGGTATGAATCCCTTCTTGGAATCTTGCATACTGAACCTCTTCAGTACCTTATCCAAGTATGTACTCTGACTTAATCCAAGAAGCCTTCGAGACCTATCTCTATAGATCTTGATGCCTAGAATATAGGCAGCTTCTCCTAAGTCCTTCATTGAAAAGGATTTTCCCAACCAAGATTTCACAATCAATAAGATTGGAATATCATTTCCAATGAGCAATATGTCATCGACATATAGCACCAAGAACACAATTCTGCTCCCACTAACCTTCTTGTAAACACAAGGTTCATAAGGGTTTTGTAAGAAGCCAAACTCTTTGACTACTTCATCAAAACGATGATTCCAACTCCGGGATGCTTGCTTCAATCCATAAATGGATCTCTGAGGCTTGCATACCTTTTCTCGTGCCTCTAGATATACAAACCCCTCGGGTTGTGTCATGTACACATCCTCGAGCAGCCTTCCATTAAGGAACGCTGTTTTAACATCCATTTGCCATATCTCATAGTCATAATATGCGGCTATGGCAAGGAGGATCCTAATGGATTTGGCCATTGCAACAGGGGAGAACGTTTCGTCATAGTCAATACCATGACGTTGAGTGAATCCCTTCGCAACTAGCCTCGCGTTGAAGACGTTGACATTGCCATCCATGTCTGTTTTCTCTTTGAAAACCCACTTGCACCCTACGGGTTTTACCCCTTCGGGTGGAGCGACCAAGGTCCATACCTCATTGTCGTACATAGATTGCATCTCAGCCTTCATGGCTTCAACCCATTTCTCAGAGTTGGGGTCCACGATGGCCTCTTGATAGGTGGTAGGCTCACGACGCTCCATGAGCAACACATCCTTGTTTTCAGTCACCATAAATCCATATCTCTCAGGCTGAAAACGTGTCCTATCAGACCTTCGTGGTTCTTGTGTCACTGGAGGAGCTTCCACAACATCTTGTGGCTCTTCTCCAGTTTTCGTCTGCGCCTCTGAAGTGTCTTGTGGAACTTGAACTTCTTCAAGCTCTATCTTACTCCCACTGTTTCTTTTGGAAATAAGATCCCTTTCTAGAAAGAACCCACTTCTGACTACAAACACTTTGTTGTCAGTTGGGTAGTAGACATAATACCCCCTCGTTTCTTTGGGGTATCCCACAAATAAGCACTTGAGGGATTTGGGAGATAGTTTATCGTTAGGCGGTTGCTTAACGTAAACTTCACATCCCCAAACCTTGAGATAAGACATAATGGGACTCTTTCCACTCCATATCTCATATGGTGTCTTCTCAACTACCTTAGACGGAACATGGTTAAGTGTGAACGCGGCAGTTTCTAGAGCATATCCCCAAAAGGATGGCAGAAGATCGGTTTGACTCATCATAGATCGAACCATATCCAATAGAGTTCGATTCCTCCTCTCAGAAACACCATTCCACTGTGGGGTTCCAGGTGGAGTAAGTTGTGAAACTATTCCACAACTTCTAAGATGATCAATAAATTCTTGACTCAAATACTCGCTGTTGGAAATTAATGGTTATCATATTATTTGCATGTTTACTATGATAACGTCCGTGATTAATTATGAGATAATTAATCTAAAACTGTCCCTGGTCGATTGTTTTCGTGGGAACGAAAATGAACTAAGATCAGCATGACCTCGGTGCATGGAGATGCACGCACTAGATGCTGGAACGAGAGTCATGGTGCAATTACGTAAGGGGTTACGAGTTGCTGGACTGACCCAGATAGTCCTGCATGGGTTTAGTCATCAGCTTGCCTCTCCTATACGCCTGTCATGACGCCTTAGACCTGAGGTCATCATTATTCCGGTGTTGCAATTGTCAGACTTTGGCTTAGTCTAACGTTGCCCGTAGTAGGGTAGCCATAAGGGCTGAGTACGGGTTTGGTTGATTGCCGTGCTGAGGAATGTGGACTGACCTAAATAGGGATTTTGTTCCA
>QANZ01021051.1:48478-65503 GCA_003254925.1 Chamaecrista fasciculata | reverse complement strand
TTTTTTTTTTTTTTCCTTTTGAAAATGCATACAACACTTTAAAACTTTTTTGTTTTTTATCAATGTCTCTTCCTCATACAAATAGGAACCGAAATACACATAAAAATAACATCATGGCTCCCATATGCAGTTTTTACCAAGAAATTAAAAGTTTAGCCAACAAGTTTTTTATCAATGGTATTTTAGTCTAAATTTCTATTTTATTTTGGACAGAGGGCCCTTTTTTGCTAAGGAGCAAATCTCAGTCTCTAAATTGTAACTTTTCAAACCACAAGGACCCGATCTCAAAATACTCCAAACTACAAAAACCTTATGTATAATTTATCCTTTTTTTTTTGGATTGCATATCCAATCTAAGAGACTTTGTCCCAACTAATTTATATTTGACTAACTTCGAACATTTAGGGTTTGTTTAGATTGAGGATATTGAGGGAGAAGGGAGGGGGAGGGGAGAGGTTTGAGACCTCTCTCCCTTGTTTGAAAACAAGGAGATTGGAGGGGAAGAGACCGAGGGATTAGCTATTAAACTTCCTTCCTCCTTCTTTCTTCACAAATTACAAATACCCTAAATTGGGGTATTTTGGAGGAGGAGCTACTTCTCCAAACAAAGGGGAGAGCTTCTCTCCTCTTCCCCTCTAATCTCTTCCCTCCCCTCCACTTTCAATCTCTTCTCTTTCTTTCCCCTCTAGTCTCCCACTAAGAATAATTACATTTACCAGGTCTCAAATATCAAACTTTATTTAAACAATTCCAAACCGTTTATTACTTGTACTAATTAAGTCCATGTTAGTTGCATCTAATTTTCCTAGTGTGGCTTATTGAAATTAGCAAGACAAGGACGACACAACGGTCAAGCTATGCTAGGAGAAAAATCCATAGTTGGCTCTATCATCTTAATTGTAGCAGCTAATTCTCATTCTCTGTTCTCTTTGTTGAAAGATTCTTCCCCCTTATATTTGATGAAGCACTAGAAAGTGACACTTATTGTCCATGTGTGATTTGTCTCTCTACTATTGCCAAAAGATTTGCCTAACTAGTAAAGACAAAATGTCGCTGCACTACTACTATTACGTGTGCTCCTAAGAACTTTGCACATCATTCTCATCCTGGCATTTCCTCAAACACCATGTAGGCACACAAGGACTAGTCCTAAAAGACAATGCATAGCCATAAGATGAAGCTAATCATATGCTCATATATCCAATACTGATCAGAAACCATTACAGCAAATCATTCCTTTTTATTTTCAAAAGCTCAAATTGTTCTTAGATTTATGCTTCAAAGTTCATTTTGGTTCTTTATCTTTTAAAATATTTAAATTGGTCTTATATTTTTATATTTTTATAGTAGTTTACTTAATTACAAACTTCTAAATATGATTAATTTTCTTGTTTCAAGTTTGAAAGCGGCTATTCCATCTTTTGATGAGTATTTTTCTATCTAATTGAGGTCATCAATAAGCAAAGTCAAATCGAGTCTGAAAAATGAGCCACTTGTTTCACAGTCGGACAAGTGAAGTTGGTTATATATCTCGTTTCAGGTTCTAATGCAATGAGTTTGACGAGTCTTTTTTCCCTTTTTTTCTAGTTGTAATCATCAATAAATAAAGTCAAATTGGGTCCGAAAGTGGATTTGAGGCCAAAACATGTAAATTCATCTTAAATCCACTGTTGAGCTCGATTTGATTTTATTTGTTAATGGTCTCATCAACTAAGCAAAAAAAAAAAAAGACTCGCCAAGAGTAATTTGTAGTCCTGAACTCGTCGTAGTCTAATTTAAAATGAGAGAGATATGATCAAATTTACTTGTTTGACGGTAAAACGAGCGGCTCACTTTTTAGACTCAATTTAATCTTATTTGTTAACGACCCAAACTGGATAGAGAAGTACTAATCAAAAGAACATGTAACTTTAGAATTGTCGCGTTCAAATTTAAAGTGAGCAAGATACGATTATATTAGTAGTTTGGGACCAAAGTAAACTACTATAGAAACATATACGACCAACTTAAAAATTGAATCCTTTTATTTTATATAGAAATAAAAGTTTAGATAAATTGACTCTAGAATTCAGATAACTTATTAAGTTCAAAACATATTTTCAGGTTCAATAAAGATTATATATATATAGATGTACTTACAAAATATTCAAATTAATAGTCGAATTTGAACTTATGACCTTATAAATTATAAGAAATTCCTTAACAGTTAGACCAATTTTAGTTAGTATAACAAATCATTCTCAAATAACTACTGTCTTGCATGGTTTTAACATGCTGAATAATGAATATTAACTAATTAAGTGATTACACATATGAGGAAAGAGAAAAGAACATGGCATACATAAACAAAATAGGATGAAAGAGACATTAGAAAGAAAAGGGGAATTTTTCCCCCGAGGATGCAAGAATTGTTAATTTCAAAAACTGAAAAAGACAAAATTGCAATTTCAAAATTTCAAACACCAATGTGATAATTGTAAATTTGGGAATGGAGTATCTCAAATGAGCCATGTTCTCAAAGTGATTTTCCTGTTGTTCAAGGATGGACTCCTCGTGAAGGGTCCCAATTTGAAAACATACACGTTCATACATATATTTTGGGACCAACACCTTTGGTTTATGTCTATCTGCTAATAATATTATTATGGCAAAACACCCTTTCGTACCTTTAACGTTTGTGGTGATTTTCAGTTATGCCCCTAATGTTTTATTTGTGTCAGTTGTGCTCCCAATGTAAAACGTTAGTTTCAATTATGCCTCCAATTTCAATCATCCACAAAAGAAAACATCATTTTCGCACGATTTGAGCTCGGTTTTGATCATATTTTATATGGGTTTTAATTTTCAGACATCACAAACTTGATTCCTTGGATCAATTTCAAAGATTAAGCTCAAAATAGCCCCAAATCCGAAGAAAATCGGACCCGATAAACCCCAAAAAGGACCAAAACGAAATGCAGCAAAACGAAGCATTTTTCTCAAAATTTCCATGTGCAAAATGATCTTTAGAAGCCGAAAATGAGTACCCATAAACTCATTTATCAAAACAAACTGAAATAAACACGGATCGAAGCTCAAAAGTTCCAAAAACGGTACATTAACGAGGGTGGGGGCACAACTGACACAAATGAAACGTTATGGGTATAACTGAAAATCACCGCAAACGTTAGAGGCACGAAAAGGTGTTTTGCCTATTATTATTGTCCCGATACATATAAGATAAATTGAATTAAGACCCTTTAAATTTTAAGCTAGGAGCAGAAAATACCTTTGAATTTTAAAATTTAACAAATAAACCTCCTAAGTTTTCAATTATACTCACTTAGGACCTTTGAGTTTTTTTTTGGTAAACAAGACCTTTGAGTTTTAAAATTTGACAGATATATCCCATGAACTTTCAACTTTACTTACTTAAGACCCCCTCATTTTTTTCAAAACATAAAAGGTCTTAAGTGAACAAATTTAAAAGTTTAGGTAGGGGTGTACACGGGCCGAGTCGGGTCAGGCCACTAGGTTCGATTGGGTTTGGCCGGGCCAAAAATAATTTCTTTTTCAAAATTTTTAATTTTTATTTAAACTATTTATTTATTTTTAATGTTTTTTAATTTGTATATATTGTTAAAATAATTAATTATGGATTAATTTAATAAAATTTTTATTAATAAAAATATTTAATTTGAATTATTTGTTAAAAAAATTAGTTTAGTTGAGATTAAGTATATGTTTTATGTATTTTTTATATACAATTGATAAAAATAATAATACATATTTATTTTTAACAATAAAAAAATATTTAGTAGTAGAAAATATAAATTTATATAGTATAAAAATTTTAAAAAGTTGAACATACCCCGAGCCGGGTCTAAAATACTAGTCCCAGACCCGGCCCAGCCCAAACACTCCTAAACTTAGAGAATTTGTCTGTCAAGTTTTAAAACTCAAGAGTTTTAAGTAAGCACAGTTAAAAACTCAATGAGTCTGTCTGTCAAATTTTAAAACTCGGGTATCTTTAACTCTAACCTAAAACTGAGGGGGTCTTTAGTGTAATTCAATTAGTCATATAAATATGCAAAGGTACTTGTAGTATATGATAAATACAAATTAGGCACTAAAAAGAAAATGAAACGAATGACTTCTGGGGCATTTCGGAAGACTTTATTATAAAAAAAAATCTAAGAAAAAAAAGTTCTGTTTTGATGTGATTTTTGTTTTTAATATTTTTGTTTTGCAAGCAGAACTCCTTTGTCAATCTGATGCAGATGAGGAGTTATTAGTATTATTGTTTGGGTCTTTGGGAACTTGGCTCTTCCAAATATCACCTATTTGGGCTTCAATGAAGATACGCTCAACTTACTTATTCCCTAATTACTAACACTATGTAAGTCAACCCAACCCATGAAAACTTATGAGAAAAACAAAACCTGAAAATGTGAAGAAGACAAGTTTGGGCCTTTTGGCCCAAAACAATGGAAAAAAATTAATATACAGACATAAAACAATAAGGTCGAAACCTCAAATTGGTACCTTATATATGGGATGAATTTCAAATTGATTCTTTATATTTCATTTGTTTAAGATTGACCTTATATGTTTCTATAATTTCTCAAATTGGTCTAATAAATATTGAATGTGATCATATCTTTCTTGTTTCAAGTTTGAATGCGATGATTTCATAGCAATAAATTTCTGTTAATGAGTATTTTAGTACCGTCAACAAACAAGATCAAATTGAGTCTCGAAGGTGAATAACTCGTTTCACCGTCAAATAAGCGAAATTGTTTACACCTTTTGTTTTAAGTCCAAATACCACAAGTTCCAAATTATGTGCTAATTTTTTAGTAGCTCTTTTTCTATCTAGAGATCGTTCGAAAATAAATTAAATTGTGTCTCGAAAATAAATTTAAAACTAATTTGAAAAATTATGAAAATATTGAGAACCAAATTTAAAACAATTGGAACGTAACTACGTGAGAGACCAATTTGAAATCTATCAGTAAGAAGACGAAATTATAGGTTTTGGCCAAACAATAAAGAAGTGTCAAAAGTGATTTTACATCTTGATACTGTTCATCTTGTTCCAGAATCCAAGATACTCTTGACGCGGCCTCCTCAGTGAGTGATCTTTTATTTGCTCTTTCACTGTCTTCACTACATCACGAGAACGCTGATTCGGGTTTTGGGTTTTGGTGAGTTTTAATTTTTATAACTTGATTAATTTTATGAGTTCAAGTGATGCTTATGCTTTCCACCCTGCTTTCATGAAAAACCAGTTTGCGGTATCGTGGAGTCCAACCTACTTTCCCCCTTGTTTTTGTTTAGGTTGAATAGGAGATGACATTTTGTGGTAGGTTTGAGCTGGCCCATATGTGTTACCACATGCTCTTTGACTCATGACATTTGATTTCTCTTTTTTTCTTCAAATTAGCTATAAAATTTCTGGTTCATTTATGCTTTATGTTTGTTAAAATTTGAGGATTGAACTTATAGTTTTGTTATGTTAAAATCTAGATCTTCTCAAATTTTTCATTATCACTTGATTTTTGAATTTGGTGTACTAATAGAAAGCACATGCGTTACACATGTTGTAATATATTTAATTTTACTTTAAAAAATAATATATTATTGATTACTAAAAAAATTATTTAATAAATAATGTGAATAAAGAATTATTTGATTAGATAACCAATCTTTTAATAAATTTGTCTCTTTTAAAAAAATGTCTATAAGTTTAATTTTTTAAAAAGTCTCAAAAAAGTAAAATAAAATTACACATTCTTTATATTTTATCTTCAAGTTTGATAGCAATGCATGGTCTTAAATAGTTTCTTTATTTTATTTATTACCATTAAATATATTATGATTTTCATAATTCATAAAGCCACTTGGATAAATCTCATGCTCAAAAAATTAAATTAATTTTATAAAAATATATAATCTTATTGTAATTTTTTCCACTTGGAGAAACAAGATTATGTCACTTCTCCGTTTAGTAGTGGGTTGGGCATCATCAAAATGTTGATAACAAATCTTCCTTGAGCTAATTCGCAATTCTTCATTCAATTTTGTATACAATTCTCAAACCACATTTAAGAGGAAAAGACAAACCAGATTGAGACTTAAAGAAAATGGTGCAAAAAAAGACTTTCTTCGAACTTTATAGGATAATTGGAATATAGGATTTTTTGTTGTACTATGAATAATATGTATACCTAAATTCTTAATTTGTATTTATGCTAATATTTGGCATGTTAAAATAAAAGTTGGTAAATAATATAATTTTCAGTATTAAATCATATGTTTTTCTCATTCATGAAATCTCAAATTAATTTTGGTTTTGTTAAATATGAGCTGATTTGAGTTTTTAAGAATAAAAGATTATCCCACACACCCTTTAAAACATTTAGAGTAAAATATATAAAAAATCTTCAAATTGTAATTATTGAGTAAAAAATTTCATAAAATATAAAAAAGTAACTACGTTTTTAAACTTCTCATATTATGTATTTTGTGGGATAGAAGATTTTGCACAATAGAGGCGTACAATAGAAGACATCTTGTGGGATTTTTAGAAGATTTTGTAAGGGATTTGTGGGATAATTAGTTAGAGTTAGCTCTATAAATAGGAACCCTAGGGCTTTCACAAGAGCATCTTAGACTCCACGCTGAATTATATATTTTACATTTTCGGTGCTCAATGGCCCTGCGCGGCTAACTCTCTTATCTTGGCTTAGGGTGAGTTTGGATTGGATGCTTCAACACTTGTGAGATCTTGTTCTTATTTGTTTCATCAATTTATAATATTTTTGTTTCTCCTACTCTTCTTGTTTTAATTGTTTTCAAGTTGAACATTCAACTAAGAGCTCGGTTGTTTAATTGATTTGTAAACATAACGCTAGATGTTCTTATTGATTTGTAATTAGTAAGTTCATCACTAAGTAGTAACTAAGATGGTTGTACCATGTTAGAGAGAAGAAAATCTGAACAAGTAATTTTGTAAATTAATTTGATGGAGAATCAATTATAATGGGAACCTTGGAAAACAAATAATATATTCTAGAAATAAGGAAAGAATTTTTGCTACCTAGAAAATATAAGAATTTGACTAGAAAATGAAGTTTGCTTTTATTATCTTGGAAATAGGAAGAAGTAATAGAATCTAGGAAATATCTTTACTTTATTGTCTTGAAAGTTGTTATCTTCTAATTAGTTTTAATTTATGTTTGACTTAGCCCTTTCTACCTTTTGTAATGGAAGTTGATGCAATTTAAGAATATTATTCAGATTATTATCTCTCCCTCATTTCTTCTATTCTCCCTCCATTTCTCCTTTCTCCCTCAATTTCTCTTCTTCTCCCTATTTTTGTTTCTCTCCCCCTCTGAATTCTGTTCCTTCCCCCTCTGATTTCTCATTCTCTCCCTTTTTCTCTCTCTGTTTTACATTATAATTGTTTAGGGTTAATATCTTTCGGGTCTTAGTTCTGTTACCTTAGATTGAATTGTCGACTGTGTCGGATTCGTCTAGTTAATAAGTGGTTAAATTGGGTATGTTATCCTTTAATCAACTTTTAAGAAAGAGTGATATCACTGTGTGATTTCGTTAACCTATTTTATAATTGTTGAATTAATATTTTGGAATCGATGATCAAGTGTGAAACTCCATGAAAAACAATCCCGGCCAAGACTCAAATCAATCGGTAACAACCTTTTTAATTTACAGTTGCTTTTCATTACATCCGTTCAAAATTCCCTCTTACGTCATTAGTCTTGGGCAAGACTAAAGTCACGGACATTAGTCTTGGGCAAGACGTATTCACTGGTTCTTTATTTCTCTGGCTTATAACTGCATAACCTTTGGGCAAGACTAGTCTCTGTGGATCGACCCTATTCTCGCCTCTACTACTAATATTCTATCTTTGAGTGCAGATTAGGCTTAATTATAATTGGTGGACCCGGCTACCATCAGTCATTGAAATAAAATCATTATCATTGTTCCACTTTCAATTTTCACAAATTGATTCATTCCATTAATTAGAATGATGTGTTCTTAATCAAGTTATTATTAACATTATTTTTTATACAACAATTATTGATTACAACGCATATTGATGCACATTTTCTTTTGGGAAGGAAAAAAAGAAATTAGACAACATGATTAAAATATAATAAGAATTAAATCGATAAATACTTAAAGAAATATTAAATTAACAAAGATTGAAAATGGTAAAATAATATTTTTAAGTAAAAAAAGAGATAAATGTATATTTTAAACAATAAATATATAACATAACACTGCGTGCCTTTATTTGACTTATTATACATTTACTCATTTACTATTTTTACCATTTCAATTGCTTTACTCTTTATATTAATCTTTCGAATATATATGGTCTATCCAAGATTTTAAAAATCGGACCGGACATTAAACCAGTTGAGATAGCGGTTAAAGGTTCAATGGTTCAACCGGGGTCCGAACGGTAAAAAATAATTAAATTAAAAATACTTAAAAAGTCTAAATATAATAAAATTTAAATTAAAAAAGTCTTAGTAGTAATCATTTAATGCACAAATTTTTAATTGTAAAATGTAAATTTATAAAATATTACTTAATTATACATTATTTATTTCATAAAATCTCTAAAATATAACTTTCTATTCGGCCAAAAAGGAAATAAGACTCTCTAGTTTCTACCCACACTATTCATTTCCCAATATAACTTTTCCCTCGTCAATGATCATTAATAATTCATCTTTTTCCAATGTATAGCCATTCCCCAAGTGCAGCATGTTATACCTTTCTTCTTCCTTAGAAGCTTTGAATCTTTTTTTTGTTTACTTCTATAGTTCTATCAAGTTTCCTCCATCCTTCTTCATCTACCATCTCTTTCATTTTTGTGAAATTGGGACGTGAATCTGTAGAATCCGAAGGAAGGAGAGGGGAAATGGAATGCATGTGAATCTTTGCTGAATGAGTTCTCTTTTTGAAAGTTTGCTCTGTTTTGTTCATTTAAATCTCTTTTTTCTCATTTATATCTTGTTTTGTTAGTTAATATTTCTTTCTTCATTGCTCATATCTGTTCTTCTCCATCTAAGCCTCCTTCTTCTTGTTCAGATCTGGTTGTACACTCTCAAAAAATGTTTTCAAAATAACGAACCGGTTTATTCTTCAACTGGCCGGTTCATACCGATTTTCCCGATTTTTGACCGGTTTAAGCGGTTGTTGACCGGTTCTGAACGCATCCGGTTTTTGTGCCAGATCGGACCGGACCAGGCGTCGATTCGCGATCCAACCGATTGAACTGGCTAGTCCAGTTTTTAAAGCAATGGCTCTATCTATCATCAATCTAAGAGAAGCAGTTCCTCAATAATGAACTATTTATGTATTCTTTATTCAAAAAACATCCAAACAAATATTTTTAACATTTTGTCCCTTCAAGTCTAGTTTAGGTGTTCACGGATCGAGTTAAACTACATTTCAACCGGACTCAAGACCCAGCTTGGTCAAACTCGGGCTGAGCCACTGAGCTTGATTGAGCCAAAATTTTTTATTTATTTTATATATTTTGAATTTGTATATATTGATGAAATAATTAATTATGGGTTAATTTAATGATATTTTTATTAATAAAGACATTTAATTAAATTTTTTATTAAAAAATAGTGATTTAATTAAAATTAATTATATATTTTATGTATTTTTTAATATATAGTTAATATATATATATATATTTCAACCATTAAAAATATTAAATAGTAAATACTATATATATATAATTTTATATAATATAAATTTTTTAAAAATATTTTATTTTAAAAATGAACATACTCTGATCTAAAAAATTGTTAAATGTTCATTTTAGTCCTAAATGTATGCCCTGATGTTTATTTGGTCCATTATGTTTCAAAATGTTCAAATTGGTCCTAAGTGTTAGCAAAATGTTTCATTTTGGTCCCAACAATTGAATATGGCTTGTTTCAAGTTCAAACGTGATAAGTTTAGAGATACGTATTGTTCTCGAAAAGTACTTTCTCTATCCAGTTGGAGCCGTCGGCAAACGAGGTCAAATCGGTTCTAAAAGTAGACTTCTCGTTTCATGGTCAAACAAGCAAAGTTGATCATATCTCTCTCGTTTCAAATTCGAATGCGACGAATTCAGAGCTATGAGTTTCTTTTAACAAGTTCTTTGAACTTGAAATGAGAGACGAGAGAAATATGATCAAATTCAATAGTTTGGAACCAAAATGAAACATTTTACCAACATTTAGGACCAAAATGAGTTATTTTGCTAACATGAACATTCTGAATCATAATGGATCAAAATGAACATTAGGTCATATATTTAGGACCAAAATGACCCTTTGACCCAAAAAAAAAACACTAAACCCACAAACACAGCCCTAATTCGTCATGCCCTCCGTCGATATAGTAAGGCAACGTTGCGAGAGAAGTCGGAAAACGCCTGTGCTTGTCGTCGTCGTTTGTGCTCGTCAACGGTGGGGTGGCTAATCTCTTCGTCTCTGCTTCTTTCAGGTTTTGCTTCCTTCTTTTAAAATTTTCGTGAATTCGTCTGCATTTTGTGATGTTCCTCTTTCTTCGCACATCCTAACTGCAATCTCATATACATTGACATCTTGCTGCCCGTTTCAACAAATCCGTTTGTCAGTCTCTTTTATTAAGTTCTGTAATTGAACTAATCACATATCGGCAGATGAATTTGATGAAGTGATCTATTTTCATCGGTGATGATTGTGAATATGGTCAGCCCTACTTGGAGTATTTTTTAGACGATGTAACTTTTCCTTATGGGTGCCAAATGTTATGCCTTGAGTTTTAGAGCAATTAAAGAGAAAGACGCAATGATTTCCCAAGGGGTTTGAGTTGCCCAACTGACTATGTTATCATAACTAAACGAAGGCAAATGTCAATTTTGTCCTTTTTAAGTCCTTTTCAACTACAGATAGTTGTAGAAATAGAAAGAACACAAGGGCAATTTCAAAAAATAAATTTGTAAACAACTTGCTCTTTTAAAGTAGAAAAGATAAATGAGAATCTACCATGGTAACCAATTATGTTGTCTTTCTTGATAACAATTTTGTTTTGTGTTCTGTTATGTATTGGTTTTTTAATTTAATCATCTTCCAGTGCCTGTTAGGGTCTTTCTTGTTCTTCCTGCATATTTCATGAAGCTTATAGTTTAATTTACATTACTCACTAAGGTCTCTGCTATTGATACTTCTTAAAGATACAGGTTTCGGACACTTAATTAAACTGAACATAGAGTTGGCAATGAATCCATTTCCTTCTCAATTGGCTCAACCTCCGCCTCCTTGGTTCCCTATGCTACCACCTGAACCACCAAATTCAAGTGGTTTTTGGGACAATAGAAATGTGTGTGATCGGCTGAGAGAATTGCAAGATACTCTCAATCTCGCAAAGGCAATGTATGCTGTTCTTATGTCATCTTGATTGGTCCATCCTGTAATATATTGCTGTACGATGTTGCTAACCCTGGTCAAATGGTATTTTCTGTAGGCAAAAGGAACTAGAGACACTGATGAGGATCAAAGAGGGCAAAGGATCTGTGGAAAATGCAAAAGAAGGGTCAGCTGATCCTTCTGTTTCTGAACATCTGAAGTGTCTGGAAGACAGAAGGGTTAGTTTGGAAACCAATGAATTGTTGGCTGTTGAAGCTGCAAATTCTCTGATGTCAAAGCTAAGAGCTCAGCTGGAGCCATTCAGATATGTTTCAGACGAAACAACTCCATGGGAGGAGAAATCTGCAACTGCTAGGCTAGAAAATAAATTACGGAAGAGTAAACGGAATAAACTCTGGAGGAAAAAGAAGCGGAAGCGTGTTGCAGAAATGTTGGCAAAGGTTATTTTTCCTTGGTTTGTTTTAACATTTGGTTTTATATATACTTCAGCTGTTCAACATAGCCTCCTTTTTAAACGGCTAACTTTTTTTCGCTCTCTCTTTGTCACAAACTCCAGGAAGAGGAGCGATTTGACCAAATTGATCGAGAAGCGGATGAATGGAGGGCCAGGGAGATTGACAAGGAACTAGCAAATAAAAAGGTATTCAATTTTCGTAAACTTCGTTTCTCTTCTAATCAAAGTGATTTGTGTTGAGATTGTTTGTGTAATTGCTATATGCTACAGCCATTGGCCAGACTTTTTTCTTCTAAATATTGACCCACCCATTTTAGTTTTCTGTTAGTATTGAAATGACCGAAAGTTGCCAGATTCATGGAAGAAATAATACATGACTTTTCTAAATTTACTTGATGGAGGAAAATGTTGATGGAGAAAACAATAATAAGCATCTAGTATCACTTACAAGACATGAGAAGTTTTGCTATTGCCAGAATCAAAGGCCATTACATAATCTGTTACTATAGCCATCAAAATCTAACATTGCCAGCGTAATTTGAGATTATAACTTTTGCTTCAAATTAGAGTGTATAGGCATATTTATAATTGTTCCTGGAAATTAGAGTAATTTCCAGCAATAGGTATAAATATGCCTATACACTTCCTCTTTAACAGTGGTGCTAATTAAATACCTCAGATTTAAGATATTAACATTTGTAACTGTTACTTTATATCTGAAAATACATTTATACCCGTTACTATAAATTACTTTTCATGGTAGTCATCTTAGTTGTTTTAAAATTAAAAGTGGGAGAATAAGAGAGGGGGAGGGAGGACAGTGTTTCCTTTAATGGGTATTTGATGGGCCTGCTTTTATTGGACCAGGGCCCGCTGTGAATGAAGTCATAAGCTGGCCACTGCACAATGGACATGGGTGTGGGGGTGTGAGGACTATGCTGATCCCATGTGTATATATAGAGTGGTTTTGGATAGGAAAAGGGCAAGGAAAATATTAGGAGAATGGTTTGGGAGAGAGTCTAGCCTCTCAAAAGCTAGGCACCCTTATCTTTACTGTTTTTTTATGAATGTTTTGTGAGAATTATCATTTATCAGTGTATTAGACATATCCTTCTACAGGGAGTGTCTCTAGGTATCTCTTGTGTTAGTTTTCTGCTGTTTTTTTTCCCTATTATATGAGGAATCCTTGCAGTTTAGTGAGATTATTACAGTCTTTTAGTGCAAAAGATTAAATCACAGTTGTGGGTTCTAACAGTATTTAACTTTGGATACAAAGGCTTCCAAATGCTTGATTTTGTTTGGTAATTATCCTACAACTACCTAGGCGGTTGCATCATGTTGCAATGCAAATTTTACTAGCATATGAAGCATGTCTATTTGCAGGTGGAAAAGATGAAAGAAATTGCAAAGCTGAAAGCCAAAGAAGAGAAGAAGAAATTAGAGTCTGAGGTAAGTTTATAACAGCTTAATGCTACTAAAACATTGCTTATTTAAGCTTCTATGATCAATTTTTGAAATTGATCAATTATTCTACATAAAATTCCATATGGTATGACTGTTAATTGCATATCTGAGTACCTAATGCAAATCAATTGTACAGAATGTGTTCCATATTATTAGATGCTTATCTTCTCAGCCCTTGTTCCTCTGGCTTCTTGGTATTCTCGTGTTATTTTGATGCTGTCGAAGTGCAGATTGGCTTTTCTTGTTCACTTATTTCAATTATTAATCAATTGTTGCTTTGTTGTCTTCCCATTATCCTCTATGACGATGTTGCTTACTTATTGTATTAAAACTAGTGTTTGGTAAAAAACCTCATGCTTTGATTATGTAACTTAGGATCCACTTTAAATTGACAACACATTATTGGTGCATCATTTTTTTCTTTTTTGTTTTCATTTTCACATTGACTAAATCAATTAATTCAGGTGACTTCTTTGATTTTCTTTTCTTTGCTCATCTACCCTTTCCTACCTCTTTTTGGGTATCCATATTTACATATCATGTTGTATGTCAGCTTGAGCTGCTCTTGATAGTGGAGAAACTACAAGAATTACGCTCTATCAGGATCCAAAAGTTGAAAAAACAAGGTATTCTAATAAAATTGCTCAGCTATTAGTTTATAGCCCTTTTATTGCCTAGTACGATTTATCATTGGTTTGCTTGCTTTTATTTTCTCCAACCTTTAGCTAACATCAGATTGCAGCCTTTTAGTTAATGCTGCAGCTCTTATATACTGTTTATGTGAACAAGTTTTAAGTTCATGCACTATCTGAATAATATCTTTAACAATAAGGTCTGTTATTAATTACCGAAAAAAGAAAGAGGTTTATTATTTGTTTGGAATCTTACATTCTTAGTTTGTTAGTTTGATGAAATTCATTAGAAGTGCTATTTTTTGTCAATTTTTTTTTCTTCCGGTTGCCTTTCCTATCAGAATGTTTCATTTAGTCCATATATATAATAGCGGGATAGAAATATCTCATGTTGCGATTATCATAAGGGTATGGTTCCTTGAAATATTTGCAGGCCACTTTCTCCCGGAGGAGGACGACAAGTTTCTTGAGAGAGTTCAGGCAGCAGTTGAAGAAGAGGAGCGCCAAGCTTTGGCAGCAGCCGATACAGATGCTGCTAAAGATGCAATTGCAACTGCAGAGGAATCCAGGAAAATGATTCAAAATCAAGGAAACCTCTCGAAAGGTCCCAGTAATGACGATAATGAACCTGAGAAGAGCAAAAATCAGAAAAATAGCTGTGAAGATGAAGCGGCCTTTAGTGCGGTTGATGAGAAGGAATCTCGTAAAGAAGTATCTGATGGACAGAGCAGTAGAGGAGCATATGATTATTTGGCTAACTTACCAATTGAGTTCTATCATTATTATCATGGAAGCAACAATGATATGGGCACACTTATTGAGGTAATTCTAGTTACTCCTTTTGTAATCAAACTCTATTTTATGCAATATAGCACCTTCCTTCTTTCTTTGTTTAAAAGATGTCTGTAAATCAATGTCGATTTTTTATTCTACGAGCATGAAGGCTGCAAAATTTACTAAATCTTCATGCAGGTTAGAAGAGGATGGGATGCCTATATCAGACCAGGAGGAAGGTAACTAAGAATAACTTGGCTTTTCTGCTACCACTCTATTATTAGTGAATAACTGAATATTCTTCTGCTTAGTGCTTCATTTAGATTGCATTTCAAACTTGAATTGCATGACGCCATTGTTACCTTGGTCTTCTTCAGATTGCCTGACTTCATGAAGTGTGAAAATTAATTAAAGAGGACTTGAGTATAATTTCTAAAATAAAAGGGGATCAAACCCTCGTTTTTTACTTTCTTCTGAAGGATTAAATTAACCGAAATTTTATTTATTTATTTTCAAATGATTTTGGGGATAAGGCAATATTGAGATTCTTTGCACGCACCCATATTGAATTGCATGACACCATTGTTACCAGCATCTTCTCTAATATGCTAACAAGTAACATCATGAAGTGTGAATATCTAAGAAGCACGAATACTGACATAGATATATAATACACGATACAAATACTGTCCGGATCCGGATCTAGATCCTCAACATTTTCATTCTCTGCATTTTTTGTGTATTTTAGAAAGATAAAGGAAGAGATAGAGAGAGAAAGTGTGGGTCTCACGCATTTATTATTTTGTAGGACCCATACTTTTTCTGTCTAACTCTTTATCCCTTTAAAAATACACAAAAAAATGCAGAGGATCTACTTCCAATACTGCCCCCTTGACATGTTTTGCTTCATGGTGCAGCCGCATACCGGGCCACTGGGTTCAGCCTCCTCCCCCGGCCGATGAGATATGGGCGTCTTACTTGGTAAGGCACTAAGGCCTAATTGAATTGATATATTTGGTAAGTTCTTCTATTTTGCTATCTGTATTGTGCTGTGTTGTCTTGGCAAGTTGCTGCGCATAAGCTTTGGGAAATTTTTTGTATTCTTCTACAAAGCTGAGGAAGGATTTAAATGTAAGCAGCTATAATTTTTTGTATTCTTCTACAAAGCTGAGGAAGGATTTAACTTAGGTGATGATTTTTTTGAGCACTTGTTAATGCAAGTAGTGAATCGATGTAAAGGCAAGTAAGTGACAAAAGATCTGTTAATAGAAAAGTTCTTATAGTTATGGATAATTTGAAGGGAAAATACTTTTTTTTTTTGGAGAATTATATACATACCACCAAAACCTTATCTCACTAGGTGGGATCGGCTATATGGAACAACTGACGTTGATCCATACGAGAGACACGACAAATGTTTTACGTTGGTTGTCGCTTGCCTAACACAATCCTCCTCTTTTAACGTTTGGGACCATCAGTGTAAGCATAAGCAAATACAAGTAGAGTTTTTGGAGAATTATATGTATCACTTTTAATTATTACTCATTCATGAAGATTAACGATGTTGTAAAACTGACAATTGTCTTCTTTCAGATATGACATTTTATTTTTACAAATAACTCCTTAAATTATATATTCTCTCAAGTAGTTTTTTAGTTATGACCCATTAATTTATTTATCCTTTTCACTTTTTTAAGGAAATAGACTTTGACTCTAATTATAATCTCGTATAATTTTGAGGAAAAAAAATTATAGTTTTAATTATCAACCTATCAGAATAATTCAGTTTAGTTCGTCAGAGTATGGGAATCTTTTTTTTAGTTTTTTAAATATTATTATCATCAATTTAATCTCTTAAAGATGACATTTTTTTGGCCTGAAAACATGACATTTGTTACCATGTGACTTTTATACCTAAATTTTATTTATAACTAGATTTGGACCCGTGCGATGCACAGGTGATGTTCTATGAATTTTTTTAATAATTGTTCTATGAATTTTTTTTAGAGTATTGTTTTACGAACTATTCATAAACTTAAAGTTATTCTTAGAGTAAACTTCCAAATTGGTCCCTGGATTATTGGGTCGCTGACAGATTGGTCCCTGAATTAAGGAAATTGACAAATAGGTCCCCGAATTTTACAAACGTTAGTCAAATTGGTCCTTCTGTTAAATGTCCGTTAACCCACCAGCTGACGTGGCCGTTAACTGCTGACGTGGCACGTTAAGTGCCACGTCAGCAGTTGGAAAATTCAAAAAAAAAAAAAAA
>QANZ01021051.1:0-46747 GCA_003254925.1 Chamaecrista fasciculata | reverse complement strand
AAAAAAAAAAAAAAAAAAAAAAAAAAAAAAAAAAAAAAAAAAAAAAAAAAAAAAAAAAAAAAAAAAAAAAAAAAAAAAAAAAAAAAAAAAATTTGGGAACCGCCGGTCCGGTCCAACGGTTGGACCCGGTTTTTCCGGTTCTTGACCGGTCCAATCCGGTCTAATCCGGTCCAAACATCAAAACGGTTCAAATGGTTGAACCAGACCGCCTTGCCTTCCGGCTCCCGGTCCGACCGGCCGGTCCGGTCCGGTTTTTACATCACTGCTTAAAACATATATATAATTAAAATATTAGTAGTATTATTGAAATATGAATAAATTTTAGTAGTATTTGTTAGTTACAACTAAATGATTTTCATCAGAAAAAATAGTTGCAAAATTTCATTAACATTGTTGAAGACTGTTTTCATGCTTCATTAGTAATAATATCGTTTAAAATACTAATAATCATTTACATTTTGTATAATTATTCACAAAAAATAAATAGTGATGTAGGTGTGTGATAGACGGAGTTTTAACAATTGAAGAAACTCCTTTTCATTACAAAAGTATTTTTTTTATTATCAAAGTCGTCATCTAGATTATCAATTAGCCTACACAAAGTACAAAATGCAAAATTACAATTGTATGTGGATTACCATGATCACACATTATAAATATCTGTTAATGGTGAGTTAAAAATATAATTTAATAACTATGCGTGCAAACATTAAAGATTTTAAGTTATAACTATACGTGGAACACAAAAAAATGTGCATCCATTCCAAAATAATGACTCATAATTCAACCATATATAATGACGGAAAAAAATTCTGAAATTATAAACTTTAAGATTCACTAACAAATTCAATTCAGAAAGTTGTCAAAGAATCACAGTAATTGGCACAACCTTTAATATTAAATTTTTACATTGGTCATGGAATGTTTATACAAGTGAAGGAGATACGTTGACCCGTGCTTTGCACGAGTAATGTTCTATGAATTTTTTTATAGTGTATTGTTCTATGAATTATTTTGTGACATTACAATATTATAATATGATAATTAACTCCATAATTAGTTAACCATGAATTAGTATTTTGCTTTATTAATATTGTAATAATTAGATAACTTCATAATCATGTGACCCATGTTTGTACGGGTAATGTTCTGTGAATTATTTAGATAATATAATTTTATGAAAATATGAGGGGACCTTGAGACTTTTTGTTTAAAATTTTTACTCACAACTTTAGAATTAGGCCACCTATATTAACTATCAAGTCCCAATCCTAGCTATTCAAATTTCAAAGTAATATTTTGCTTACTTATAGTCATATCTAAGGAAAATGGCCTTCATGGACCAGTTTATACACAATCTTTTAACAAAAAGTTTTGGTTAAACAAAGTTAGAGTTTATTCCATTCTGGCTTTGATTCCTCACTTTATATCTTTCAAGATTAAACCAAAATCCTTGTAGACATTTTTCTTTTGAATCACATGATTATAACTCTTTATTATTGGTTTTCTCTACATATATACGAATGTAACAGTAGGTAAAAAGTTAAAATCTATCTTGTTGTGTTTCACACTAATTTCAACTACTTCAAATACAAGGATGTTGCTTTCATAAATTTGATTATAATAGGAATTTTTTGGAATAATTTTTAGAATAGTAGGATTTCTTTTTCATTAAAATTTCAATTCAAAAACATTTGAAAAATAAATAAAAAATCATTGAATAAACTATAATTTTGACAAAAATTATTTATAAATTGGAATTGGCTAGCCAATGAGCCTGTCCAACTCAACCCACTGTTATTTAGTTTGGGTTGGTTTGGATTGAAATAAATTGTCTTCTAATTAACCCAACACAAACCAACTCGTCTTAAAATATATCAGTCCAACCCAACCCAAACCACACTATGCACTTTTGATAGCTTAAAATAATAATGCATTTTTTTTCCAATTAAATGGCATATGCTAAAAGATATCCCAACAATTAGTGTGAGTACATTATCATACCAAACAGTGATAACCGATGTGCAAATTACAATAGAAACACATAAGTGTCATGGACTCATTGACTTTGAATCCGAGCCATTTACTCGTATTCATAAGATAAAATCTTAAAGTACTTAGAATATAATATATTTTAAAGTTTTTGATTTTTTTAAAATTAATAAATAATAAGAATTTTTTTATTAATATCAATGAATGCTCATAATTTAGTGTAATATTAATTCAATAAAAAATATTTAATTTGTTTCTATGTTTCCAAGAAGCAATAGAAAAAATATAAAAGAGCCAAGAGCCAAATTCAAACTACATTAAAAAAAATAATGCATTTTTTCCAATTAAATCTCATATGCTAAAAGACATTCCCAACAATCAGTGTGAGTATATTGTCATTCTAAATAATGATAACTGATGTGTAACTTACAACTGAAACGTATAAGTGTCATGGGTTCATTGAGTTTGAATTTGTATCATTTATTCAGATTCATAAGATAAAATCTTAAAGTACTTAAAATATGATATTTTGAAGTTTTTGATGTTTTGTTTTATAAATTAATAAGTAATAATGATTTTTATTAATATCAATGAATACTCATAATTTATTGTAATATTAATTTAATAAGAATAAAAGTTATTCAATAAGCCTCTATGTTTTCAAAAAAACAACATAATAGAGAAAAAAGAATTTGGTGTTTTTTATGATAAATCGTGAAATCTGAGTTTGGTAGGATGAATTTCATTTTTTTTACTATGCAAGTGCTTCTTTTTGTCAAAAAGTAATGGAAAAAGAGTTTTAGGTTTTAAAGTGCTAACGACGAATAGAACAGAATACTAAAATGTCACTTTTGAAAGAAATTGGTACCAAAGTAGAAGCGGTTCATGCCTTATGGTACCAAAGTAAATTTTGCCCATTAAATTTAAATGAATCAAAATTATAATTACAAATTGGTGATGTTAATATTGATTTCATAAATTTGGTTTTGACTCCTGTGACACCTTTNTTTTTTATGTTTAGTTTTATAAATTAATAAATAATAATGATTTTTTATTAATATCAATGAATACTCATAATTTATTCTAATATTAATTTAATAAAAATTATTCAATAAGCCTCTATGTTTTCAAAAAAAATCATAATAGAGAAAAAAGAATTTTAAAGTAGATTCATGTTATTGTCTAAGATTAAAATTATATATAATAAGATCTCATCGTTTCATTTTTTTGTTGTTGTTAATATTTGTTATTCCATAAATCGTAATGAATTTACCCTTTCACTTTCAATTAACAAAATATTATCATAATGTGTATTATAAGTTTATAACAGTTTATAACAAAATATTCAGTGTGACGCTTTTGGCAAGTTAATTAATCTCAATATTTCACAATTTCATAAAAAAAATTGTGTTTGACGCTTTTGTCATGTTAGTTAATTCCAAAATTTTAAAATTTCAATATAACATCAAGTTACACAATCCACTCAACAACAAACATCTTATTTATTTTAGTCACTTTAATATGTAATCGCAAACAAAATCTTTAATTGCAAACAAAACCTATCAAAATCTTTTAATATGTAATTTTATTTTCGAATTACTTGGGTATCCATGAAATTATTGTGACACTGAATTTGATTTTCATATTTATGGTATCACAATTTGAACTTTCACAAAATCATTAAATGAATTATATCTTATATACAATCTACTTTAAAATGTAACGGAAAATATATGAATTATATCAAATCTTGTGCTAACTACCAATCAAATCGTGCTGTTATAATTCCTCCACCACCACCACTGTATGCGTGTCTAGACTTCTTATTTATTTTAGTCACTTTAATATGTAATTGCAAACAAAATCTTTAATTTCAGTGTGATGCTTTTGACCAGGGTTATTAAAACCGGACCGGACCGGCCGGTTGAACCGGAGATCGGACACTGATCCGGTCCGAGTCACCCAAAGAATCGGCCATGGAGAGAACCGGCCAAAAACCGCCCAAACCGGTCAAGAACCGGCAAAACCGGAGTGAACCGGCGGTTCTACGGGTTCAGCCGGTTCAGCTTGTTGGACTTGAGGGATTTCGCAATAGAAGGAGAAGAAGAAGAAGATTGGGAAGGAGAAGAAGAAGAAGGGTTATGAGTGAGAGGAGCACATCGATCTGAAAGCAGATCTTCAAAGCAAGACTGAGATTGAGAATAAAATGCTCCTTGTTCTTCAAAGTAATAGAGATAGCCGCTTCCTTTCTCAAAAATCAAACCAGATCTTGTTGCTGCTCCGTTTCTTTCATCGTCGTCGTGACATGCTTCTTCTTTGCCGTCGCTTGCTTTGTTCAAAAAATTAAATAAAGGAGGCGGCGATGCTCTGCGTTTTCTCGAACCTCCTTCGTCGGACTTGAGGCTGCAAGTTCTCAGGGATGGGATGGGGTTGGGAATGACGAGGGTAGCCTAGGGGTTTCTTTTTTTTTTTTG
Organism: Chamaecrista fasciculata; assembly: GCA_003254925.1. Lineage (NCBI taxonomy): Eukaryota > Viridiplantae > Streptophyta > Magnoliopsida > Fabales > Fabaceae > Chamaecrista > Chamaecrista fasciculata. The sequence continues at coordinate 42,281 of QANZ01021051.1, read as the reverse complement.
CTTTTTCTTGCTTTTGTGTTGTGGGCCTTTTGGCTTTGTGGGTTAGCCCCACCGTTGCCTACCAAAAGAAAAAAGTAAATAGGGTTGATATGCCTGGTGTCTAATTAGGGCTTATTTTCTTAGTGTGATTTATTTTCTTTTTTTAATTTATTTCCTTTTTTTGCATGATTGTGGTTTATTTATTTGTTGGTAGTTTATTTCTTTTTGTACTACTTGATTGTGATTTAATTCTTTGATTGTGGATTATTTCCTTCTTGGTGGTTTATTTTCATTTTATTGTTTGGCTCGATTGTGATTTATTTCCTTGTTAGCTTGTTTCCTTATTGTGTTTATTTGATTATATTTATATTATAATGACTATTTATTAATTTAATTATGACATGTTAAATGTTAATTTTATTATATATAAAATTTTTCTTAATTATAATTAGTAATTTATTATTTTGTTGGTATATTATTTATTAGTACATTATTTATTATTTAATTAATTTTAAAACAGTCCAACCCCGGTTGAACCCAGGTTGAACCATTGAACCTTGAACCCTTCCTTTGGCCGGTTCAATGTCCGGTTCGGTTTTAATAACCTTGCTTTTGACAATTTCATTAAAAATCAAAATTTTAAAATTTCACAACCAATTGTGTTGACGCTTTTGGCATGTTAGTTAATTACAAAATTTCTAAATTTCTAAATAACATCAAATTAAAACCTCAAGAGTTATCTTTATTATGATAAAAGACACACAATCCACTCATTTAGACTCTTATACCATAACGTAAAAGAATAAAATTTAAGTGATGTGAATATATAGAAAATATAAAGCAAGAAATAATAAAAAAAATAATTCAAATTTCAAAATCAAAATTAACGTACAAAATAGAAAAGAAAAAGAATTTTGAAGTAAACTTTAGTCAAAGAATAGTATTACATCACTATCTTCTATAGTACAATGGTAAAAAACCTTGCTAAACGTGCCACTAAAAATAACAAAATTAATTTTATAGTTGTCAAAATACAAACAACTTATGGTGTTTTTGAGAATTAAGCACAGTAGTTAACTTTAACCCTGCATTTTTTCCTTCACAATGGTCACTTTTTGTCCACAAAAAATGATTGTATCCTTCTATCTCCCTCAAATATAATAGCTTAAACAACTATTTTCTGAACTCTCGAAGACATAAGCATGTGTTTCGAAAACTTCCTTTCTCTCACATCTTTTACTTTGTCTTGTACTATTGTCTTTTGTTCATGGTGAATCAATGGAAAAACATAATATAACTTTGTAGAATAATATGAATGCATAATTCATGAAATTGCGCGTTTCAAATTTGTATGTATATTCATGTAAATTAATGCTAATATATAAAAATGTAGAATAAGAAAAGGAAAATTCAAGAAAGGTGATTGAGGCACTGATCCAAGAAATGTGAAATAGAAGTGAGGATAATGAAAAGTATTTTTTTTTTGTGTCTGCAATTTCAATGAGAGAAGGATACCTCTTGATTTATGTTTCATTCATTTTCTGTAGCAAAATAACATTTTTCTGAAAAAATAAATAGAAAGAGAAAGTAGTAGATGCAACTTGCAAAACTTGTACCAATTTTGAAGTTGTTGTCGTTGTCATCCTATTCATCAATGTGAAACAATGGCAATAGATATATCAGTTGGCATCAGAAAATAAAAATCACAAAATACTTACTCAATTTCGTGAAACAAAAGAGTCCCTAAGACGCCATTATTCTTGATCATTTTGAAAACCTGAATTAGAGAAAAAAATAACCTGAATTAGAGAAAAAAATAAAGAATACGTGAGAATGGTGGAAATGAACTATGACTGAATAAGTATATATAGGGAAAAATTTTATCCTAAATGAGAGATATTATATAGTGGATATCATAAAATCAAAATTTGAATTAAATAAGATATTCTGAAATAATGCATATTAATTTGAATTTATGATTGGAAAGAATTATGTAACGTAATCACAAAATCAGAATGATCTGGAAATATTAATTTCAATAGGTCTACTTTATAATTATTATGTATATATTAATTAACTTATTAATTCCGGAATTGAAGGAAATCGAGTAATTACTTTTATTTTTAATTTTTAATATAGTATTTATTGAAATCAGTCCGATTTTTAAGAACATGGTTAATTAATTTATTTTGTATTTTTTAAACTACATGAATTACCAAAATTAATATCTTTTTTATTTTATAAATCATTGTGGCTGACATGGCAGCTCATGGTAACCCCAAAACTGAGCTTTATAGTTATATATAGATATATAGATATAGATATGATATGAGGTCAAAGTTACCAAATTTGCATGGTAATTTATAGTGATTTGTCAACTAATCCTAAAGTAACAACAATACACTATAATTGTATTGAATTGATTACCAAAAGTAACATAATTAAACACATGATTGACAATCATGAATGGAAGAAACACTCAATCACATTAATTTCGTGAATGGGCAGCATTAATCAATTCGAATATATACCTAAAACAACACAAATAAACACATGATTAGTAATCATGAATGCCTAAAACACTCAATCACATTAAATTTGTGATTGGGCTGCATTAATTATTTCGAGTCCACTTGGCTAAATTAATTCAAGTGTCATTGACATTCCACATGGCAATCATTCATGTGACACAAATATGCCACGTAGGAGACACATGGAATTAGGAGGTGGCTCCCATGCCACTTAAGAGCCATGTGGCTAGAATTTGGGTATGCTTCTCCTTTTTGAACAGAATAGAGAACAGATAGAGAACAGATAGAGAATAGATATAGAATAGATTTAATGGTTCAATTAAGATAATATTAACGTAAGAACTTTTTACTTACATAAAAATTTGAGTATGAAAGTGATATTATGTTAATTTTGTTAACAATATTAAAAAAATGGATATAAGAACAATACTAAATGGAATTAATCTGAAATGGACTAAATTAACGATAATAATCTTGGGAGTGACTAGATTAAAAGTCACTATTGAAAATTAAAATATAATTTTACTCTATAATTTTACATGGAAACATGTGCATAGTTTTTAGGGTAAATTATACTTTGGTACCTTGTAGTTTGATCATATTTTATTTTGGTACTATATGGTTTAAAAAGTGACACTTTGGTATCCTGTAGTATTCTCTGTTAACACTTTGATACTTTTTTGAGTTATTTTGTAATTTTAACCATAAAAATTTTTTCAAAAATTATATATTGAGCCCCAGTATTTTTAGAAAATTACAAACAGGTCCTTGGATACATATTATCTAGGGACTAAAATGAAAACTATAAGAATTTTGGGACTATTTTGTAATTTTCAAAAATTATGTTTTGACCCCAAATTTTTTTTATAGTTTTCATTTTAGTTCCTAGATAATATGTATCTAGGGACCTATTTGTAATTTTATGAAAATATTGGGGGTCAATATGTATTTTTGCAAAATTTGTTATGGTTAAAATTACAAAATAGCTCCAAAAGGGTACCAAAGTGTTAGCGGAGAATACCATAAGGTACTAAAGTGTCACTTTTTAAACCACAAGGTACCAAAGTGAAATATGACCAAACCACGGGGTATTTGAATAACAAGTCTTATTCATTTTCTTTTCTTTTTACTTCTTAAATTAATTATTCATATGTCAATTTTAGCGGTAGAATTTTACCAATTCACAAGTGAATTAAGTAAATTTAAATACATGAAAAAAAAAAGGTTTATTTGTAATTCAATATCAGTAAGTAGGTCATAGTACAATGTTATATATTTTAGTTTACATTTCTAAAGTATGTCATAATTAAATGGAGTATTTATTTTAAAAAGCACTCATGATTCAAACAGGTATTAACAAATGGGCTTGAAAATATAACGAATAAATTAACAATTTATTAATTAAACGAATATAACATTCCAATTTTTTTTGTTTTTTCCGAAATCCATTTCTTTTTTTTTTGAAAATATAACGAATACTAATTTCCAATTTTCCATTTCAAAGTTAGCTTATAATCCAAGCTCAATGCCTATTGTGATTTCTGAAATCCGGGCATGATATTAGCTATTACGTTATTAATAATTGATATCAATAGTTGTGATGAATATTTTAAATCTTAATAAAAATGTCTATACTCAATTTTCTATTTATTATATTCATATTATACGTTATTAAAAAATTGAGGCATTAATTTTATATAAACTATATATAGAGTATCTTTCAAAAGTATAACTATATTAATGATTAATTAACTATGTAGAGTATATTCTTTGTAGTATTTAATTTAAAAAGAACCTATAATTCGGAGAGGTATTAACAAATGGGCTTGAAAATATAACGATAAATAAATAAACAATATATTAATTAAACAAATACAACTTGCCATATTTTTTTTTTGAAAATATAAGGAATACCGTTTCAAAGTTAGCTTATATTTCAAGCTTTGCATAAACACTATAAAAGCACATTTGAAGAAAATGCCACAAACTAGAGTCTTCTTCTTCTTCACTCTCTCGCATTTCCTATTCTCTCCTTCAAGGTACGATTTTACTTCCTCTGTTCTTTTCAATTTCTCAAATTTCACCTCCTTGCTTGTCCTGTTTCGAGTTAGTAGATGCGGTTTAGTTTCAGTCACAAAATAAATATATCCAAGGCATTCTAATTTATATAAATTTGCGAGTTCTCGTTTGTATTGATGTCTGAATCGCTAGTTTTGTTGTTTTTTCATTTTAATCTGAAACAGGTGTATCGGGAATTTTCTATTTCCACTTTTATCTTAATCGGTAAATATGCCAGAAGGTATCGTTACCGAGCGCCCTTTATTTGGGGGTAAATTGTCAAGCACATTTCCTCACAGATTCGAGGTCCGTATTTGTTTCATTAAATTTCCCCTTTTCATTTTATTTGGAGTAAACTAACAATTTGGTCATCACCGAACTGACAACTCGGAATTTGAAAAATTGAAATGTACAATTTAGTCATTGAAGGATCAAAACAGTATACTTTTTAGTCTCTAAAAAATTAAAACGGTATACTATCTAGTCTCTTAAAAATTAAAACGGTATACTATTTAGTCCATTTAAAGGACTAATTAGTATATAATTTTGATCTTTCAGAGATTAAATTGTACATTTCAATCTTTCAGGGGCCGAGTTGTCAGTTTGGTGATCTTTCAGGGACTAAATTATTAGTTTACTCTTTTATTTGCATAAACCGTCAACAATGCTATTTGTGTTTTCTAAATTTTTGGCTGAATATTGAAGTATGGTTTGATCAACTGAAAATTTGAGTTATGTTTATTTAGGATCTCAGCAAAATTCGAGACGTCCCTGACCATCAGGTTTGTTGTCATACTCGTATTGTTTTCTGAGAAGCATATAAGCCTGCCTTATCTTTTGGTTAGGTTGCTTTATTGTCATTTCATGATCAAATGCTAATCCTTTTAGTGAATTTTATTTTGTTGCTTTACTTACAGGAGGCATTTGCAGACCCCAGCCGTGACGAAAGTTTGATCTTTGAGCTTTTAGAACTCAAGCAAGATGTTGCAGATAACGAAAGTGCTACATGGTTTCTTCAAGACCTTGCTCGTGAGCAGGATGCTGAAGGAACTGTTGTATGGTGTTATTTCAATAAATCTATTAATCAAGTGGACTCTATTACTTTTCGGCCAAAAAAAAAGTGGACTCTATTACTTCCCTAGTTCCCTTTTATGTATAAATGTTGTAGTTCTTTTGCTAATGCTAGTAGTCCATACACAATACTCACGTAGCTTGAATATTTTAATGTTTCACGAGTGCTGTAATTTCACTTGTTCTAGACATACACTGGATATTTTGATCTTTTAGTTTTACTAAATTCATTTCTATGTGCATTAGGAGATTTTGTCATTGGTTTTGGTATATTCCATGCACCCTTCCAGAATAATATAGCCTTGTTTATGTGGTTTATTGATGAAAGTTATTTTTCTTTGGTGTATAGTATTATCGATTTGATTTTATGGAAGGAATGCTCCACTTATGTGCCCTTTGTATGCGTGTGTGCATGTATTTGCTCTGAGAGCTGAGGAAGGGGCTTGAATAACATAATTGCTTTCCAACATCTTATTCTTTGTTGAAGTCTATTGTGTTCCTTAATCAATTTTCGCTCAAAATTTCAGGTGATTGAGCAGTCAGGAGTTCTTGAAGCACCTGGTTTGACATACAATAATGCACCTGCTGTTGTAACTATGGCAATAGGCCAAATGGTACACTTTTCAAACTTGGTTTGGCTTTTTTTCCTTGTATGGTCTTACATCATTTCCAAGTCGTCTAAATGGTCTCAGGATTGATATTAATGACTCAAGATATTTTTAGATATATCTGCCTCATGCTCACTTGTATTAATTGGAATTATCTGATCATCATGCTCACTTGTCTTATTATGCATTACCTGGTTTAACAGTCACTCTTACACTTGCATACGCTCTTTGTCCTCATTTAGTGTAGATTGCATTCATCATTATGTTGAGATTCTCTATTCTTCAAAACCATAGATTAGAAATATTTAATATATATTTTATCTTCAATAATAGCAATTTGTCAAGCATATTTCCTTGGCACGTTTCTCTGGGCCTTGATGGTTTTCTCCAGTATTCCTATCTAAATACTAGGATATAAACAATAATCTAACTTTTCAGCAATCAATTCCTTGTCCCAGGGCTATTGCAAAGAAGCCATAATTTTTTAATCTTCTTGTTAAAAGGCTAAAATATTCTTGCCTGAAGGATACAAATTTACAACCCTTGTGTTGAATATAAAAATTCCTTGAGTTTTGTACATTAGAGAACAGATAAGCTGCAGCAACTTATCAATTCTGTTTTCCTCTGCAATATAAGCATTGTTTGCAATTGACATTTGGCTATATAATGATTTTCTTTCCTATCAGACATTTTTCTTGAAGCTGAACTAGTAGAAAAACATGGTATTTTTATCCTATGTTTTCTGTCGCAAGAGTATTTCGTTCTAACTTCAAGGAGTTTCTCATACCAGACAAATACAAATTATACAATATTCTCCTCGGGCAATTGGCATTTTATTTGTGAAAACCCTCTCAAAGGTTGGGAACAGGACTTTTATGGCAGTTTCTATTTAATTTGTGGTCAGAAGCTATATTTATGCTCAATTTTAGAAGGAAAATGTTTGTCTTTTAGCATCTTCATGCTCCCTATTTGGCAAGATCCTAATCATTTATGTTCCCTCACTCGCTCATCTTCATCATGTGTTATTATTTAGGCAATTTCTAAGGGACGGCAAGGAAGGGAAGCACAAAATATTGTGAAAGTAAGTGTGCCAGACTCTGCCTCTTGCTTAGACTGTTTAAATATTTTACACTTGCTATTTTGCAAATCTGACATTCATTTCTTCAGGTTTATCTGGCAAATTTGCGTCTTAGAGGAGTTAATACTGATGTGCTGGTCACTGCATATGAGCCACTTGTTATAAAGTAAGTACAAGGAATATACTAATAACATATTCAAATAGCTTTCTAGCATTTGATCTTCAATTGTTGAATAAGTTGAGCTGAACTCTTAATATGACTAGTACCAAAAGGGGTTGAGGGTAAACGTTAACATCTGTCGTAAATCAGTGATTTTATTTCTCCCTTTAACAAAGATTAAAAAGCAATTGATTAATTTAATAGAGCTTTACCATATGTTAACATGCATCTGGATGAGAGACCAAATTAGTTAATGTCTTTAAAAAATGACCGAATAATTGCATTTCCTTTTTCCTTATTGTGACTGTTTGGAAACTTCTAAGATATTTAACAGTTAGCTTTTTCCATGGCTGCAGTCCTTTGAGTGAAAGTGCTAACACGGTTGGTGCTGGCTTAGCCGTTCCTGCCGCACAAGCTGGATTCTTGCCCATGGCTGAGATTTTCAAACAAGCTGTTGAGAGCTTCAAGGTTTATGACTGGGGTCTTTTTGCTGCATGATACTAGGTTGTTCAAAGTTTTGGTTATAGTATTAAAATTTTAGATGTTCCCATTTTGATCCCTATTTTGTTGATTTTCATCTGGCTCCTTCTCAGTTTTTTCGCCAGTGGATTTTATTTCAACCAGTTATTAACTTGTTAGCTTCTGAAAGGGCTTAGCTCCACTTGATGGATTTTGCTGTCTTTTAAAACATAGTCCACTGGTTCATTTTACTTTTCGAGTAGATTGGAATGTGAATGGGCTGCATTGAGGTTCAACTTGTCCTTTCTCTGTTTCTTTGTTCATATCATAGTTTAGTTGGCCTTCAAGTTTGAAATCACTTTTTTCCAATTTATACGACTAGCACAATCTCTTGACTAGAATGATGCCATTTGTCAATTATACTCGTTGAAATGAATAGCTCAGAGATGGTTCTTCTTCTTCTTCCCTTAATTAACTGTTGCTGAAGGTTGATTCAGTTGAAAAATGGATTTGTCCCCTGTGGAAGTTACATCTATACAGTGATTTTTTTAAGCAAACGTATAATATTGTTTTTGAAAGATATAAAGAGTTGGCAATTTAATCCCTGAAAGTTTAGATTACACACCCTAGTCTTTAAAAGTTATGTAGTCAATACAACTTAGTCTCTCAAACCTATTTTTAAGGACTAATTTATAAAGACAAAAGTCTAAATGTATTGATCTTACGATTTTTAGAAATTAAAGAGTGTAAATTAAAATTTTAAAAATTAAGTTGTTAGTTTGTGAAAATTAATTTATATGTTTATTTATTTATCATTTTTTGGTGATCAAGTTAAACCTCAGAATGACTTGTTAGATTTGACACTATGGACATGTCAAAGTCTAAAACTGCAATTTTCTTCATATGATTCATTTGTGAGGAGAGAGATAATTAATCAAGAGTTATCGTTAGAACATAATCATGACATGTATTTTCTATATTATGAACTGTGCCAAGTGATAAGCAAGTGATAATAATAGCAGTTGATAGCTATTGCTTAATGGCCAATCCATTGAAGAAGAGTCAACCACGTGGCATCTGTCAAGCAACTTGTTTGAAAATCATGCATTTTGTGGGACCAATTTGAAAGAACAAAAAAAGAGAAAAAAAAAAAGAAGAAATATTTACGATATGGGTATGTTCATAGGACACATGTTTTCACACATTGTGACTGCAGCAAAGTTGCTGGAAATTATTGGTGCGCAATCACCATCAAATCATTGCCGAATCTTTAAAAGCCATAATACATAAGAATGATATGTATTATCCTCATCCTTTCACAATTTAGATTAAACCAATGAGTTTAACTCCATTAATGTCATACCCATGACTCATCAGCAATTGTGAATAATCATTTCCTTCACATTCAAATTAAGCAAATTGTTGTGAGACTGGGAAGCATATTCTATCTTTAGTGAATTCTCAAAATCTAACTTATTTAAATTTTTTATTATAAAAAAAATTAAGCAAATTGAAACTAATGGGAGTTAAATTTAGTAGATCATATAACATGATACTTAAGTTTGAATTTCTGTTAAAAAATGCATTTATATTTAGTATTTGATAGTATTTCAATCAAGATTGCTTCAAATATATAGAAGATATTTGTAAAAATAATAAAAAATTAAATGTTAAACAGATTGAAGAATATATAAAAGAGAGAAAAGATAGATGTGATTATTATGAAGAATATGCCCTTCAGAACTGAACTCATAACCCTCCCATTCTGACTTGCTATGTTAGTGGGTAGCAACCAAAGCTTTTGTCCATGCTTCAAATATTTCATCATAGAAAAAGAAAATAATTATATTTATCAATACTCTTTTTTCTCACTTGACAAAAAATATATATATTTTTATTGTAAATGTTCAAGAGTTAATTATGCTCTCACAAACTCCATGTTACTTGTAATAATTGTGTAAACCTTGTTGGTGTTTGATGTTGTGATAGCATGTAGATAAGATAATGCAATCTAAATGTGTCTCAAAAAAGGACATAAATAGGTTTTGTATATATCTTTGTGGAAAATAATGAATTTGTGAATGGTATATATATATATATATCTTATATTATATGGCTCCACCCCTTTCTGGTCGTCCACATTTTAAAACTATATTACAAAATTAATAATAAGAGGAAAATTATTATTTGATCCCTTCTTTTTTACTGTGTTAACGATTTAGTCCCTCATTTATTTTATATACATATTTGCATGCCCGTTAGAGCACGCAAAGCCTCTAGTATATATATATATATATGGCAGCTTGTGCTATTATTGCCTACTAATCATTCAAAGTAAGATGAGGAGTTTGTCATATTATCTATAAGCTGGCGAAAGAGACTAAAGTACATCACTACGTTCATTAATTGCTAATAAAATTCAAAGATAATTTGACTAATCGGCAATCCAAGTGGAAAAGTCACTCCTTTCAAACCCTAATGCTCCATCAAAGCAAATTTCTTTAATCCATAACTAATTATGAGTTGAATGTCCACTTAATATGATAAGTTAATTAATCAACTTGAGTAAAGCTATTTCTTTGTTAAAACTTAAAAGCATGCCATGAGAATGAACTGTAAACAACAACCACTTGTTTTTTTTTAAAAATGAAAAAAAAAATAAAGAACTTAAATTTTACATTTTATTACTTTTTTTTCTTAAAAAAAAACCCTTGGTAGGAAATGACCAATATAGGTTTTCGAAATTATGATATAAAGCCTCTTTTATTAGAAATTTTAAATACGTGAATAAGTGCAAAATATATGCTTATTAGAATCAGGCTGTACAACAATTTAATTTTTATATTTTTAGGTCAAATATTCACGTTGATCTCTAAATGAATTTTTTTTTTCGGTTACCAAAGTGGTAGTAAGGGAAGGCTTTAGATGAATTTTAAATTGATATGAAATCATTCATTTATTCTAGATTGGTTTTATATATTTTTATGATATTCCACTTCTAGTGTCAAATTCACTTATATATGTGATTTAAAATACTAATACATAGTTATGAACTCAACGTATTTAGACTTGAAACAAAGTAGATATGTCCAATTTCACTTATTTAATTATGAAATGAACGGTCAACTTTCGAAACTCAATTTGACCTCGTTTATTAATTAATAGTCTCACTTAGATAAAGAAATGACTCATTAAAATCAATCTGTAGCTCTAAACTCGTTCATTCAAATTTAAAACAAGAGAAATATAACTATATTCAATAATCTGAGACCAAAAGTGAAAATCATAAAAACATGTAGGATCAATTTGAAACAAATAAAATATTTACGACTAATTTGAGATACTCCCTATATTTTTGGGACCAATTTGAGAATTTGGCCCCTTTTTTTTTAGTATATTTTGGTTATTTTGGGAGGTGTTCTGGCATAAACTAAGGGATAGCCAGTCAATACTCAATGGTAGTAGACAAAAAAATATTTATGTGTAGTACGTATAGTTGATGGAGGCAATTAATTTGAAGCAGAGAATCATTGCATGATGAAAAAAGTAAAGTCAATAAATTAGAATAAAAGATTGAAAAAGGAGCAAAAATGAATGAAGAATTCAGGCCTTGCCTCCTACCCACTTTGGCGTACGTTATGGAGTATGTCGTCGACCTAGAGATTTTTTTTTTTTAAAAAAAAAAATACAAAGTAAATATATGTAATATAACAATGGGTTATGATCACTTAAAACTTAAAAAAAAGGTCTTCACATCTTAAGGTTGAGTTTCCATAATCACTTAAAAAAAAGTATAATGGGTTATGATCCAACGAGTTATGAGAACATAAGTCTCTAATAAAAATAAAAAGTAAATATATGTAATTAAAGAACCGTGAAGACTGTTTATAAATAATCATGGAATAAAAAGCAGTTAAAAATGATATTAATGACAATAAACAACTAAACAAGTGACAAGATAGGCTCCTAACACCCTCTTACTAAATGCTAAATCTAAAATTTTATCCAAATTATTAAAATCAATGGGTATGTCATGAACAAAACAAATGGTAATCTTTTATAATTTGTTTTAAAATTTATAATTTTAAATATAAATTTAAGGTCAAATTATAAATTTAGTCTAATTCTCAAATTGGTCTCATATATGTTTTCGTAGTATTTTTTGTCCCATTTCTTTATGTCAGATGAGCCTAACAGTGGAACCTCTTACAAAGATATAATACCAATTTTACAAATTGATCAGTTCTAAAGACTCGAGTGCTATGCCTATATTTATTATCTGATTTTTTTTTAAAAAAAATTATATATAATCTCTAGAGAGAAAATAAATAGATAAGAGAGAAAAAAAATACATCAATTTAATAAATTATTCTTCGTTTGTGCAGATGAATATAAACAAAAAAAATACCCATAATTTTACATAACAAATTTAATTAGTTAAAAGAAAATCAATTATCAAATCAGATTGTATTTCACGGCGTTGAACTTGACTACGTCGGTGATTAATTTAGCATCATAAATATGACTTTTATTTTCTTATTCTTTTTTGGCCAAAATATATGTCTTATTCAATCCTGGCAAAAATAAATATACATTACTCTCTATAATTCATGAATTAATTAAAAAGTTTGTTTTTATGAAAAAAAAAAGCTAGTTGCTAGTTGATCAGCTGGATATGACCCCACAGCTTAGGTTGTACCATATAGATGCATTACTTTTAGTGCAGTGCAGTGCAGGCTACTCAGAAAATAATAATAAACATTTTAGAAGAAATTAAAAAGGTCAAAATTTCATTCTGGTTCATAATACTTACACTAAATTAAAATATTTTAATATCTGCTTCTGTTTCTTTTGAATCATTAATGTTCCTCAAAAGTTTGTTTTGATTTTAATAAGTTCTATTATTAGTCTTTAACTACTAAATATTGTAATATTTTTCTCGTTTTAAATTCAAATGCGATACAATTAGAATTACTAACTACTCTTGACAATTTCTTTTTCTGTCAAGTTGAGACTATTAGTTAAATAGGTCAACTTAGACTCGAAATTAAGTGAATTGCTCATTTCATGAAATTGGTCAAATCTTTCTCATGTCAAGTTCAACGAATATGCGAGCACTATGGATTAGTTTTAACAAATGCTTTCTGTACCATCGATTGAGGTTATTGATAAACAAAGTCAAATAGTTTAATCAAAATATCAATATCAATTTTTAGAGTACTTTTTGACCCGATTTGTTGATAATTTCAACATCACAGAGAAAAAACTCATTAATAGGAACTCAGTTTTGATTTTGTTACATTAAGTTTTTAAATGAGAGTGATATATGACCAAATTTATAAAACAAGAAACTTACTTTCAGGTCTAATTTGACCTTATTTCTTGATTGTCCTAATTGCACAGATAAAAAACTCATCAATAGTAACTCAGATTTTATTTCATCCATTGAAACTAATATATATATATATATATGATCATATTTACTAGTTAGAAAGTGAAACAAAACTTTTGAGAAATTTTAAAGACCAAAGTGAAATAGAAAAAAATTTAAGAACCAAAACAAATGTTGGGATAAATATTAGAGACCAAATAAGATTTTAGCCCAGAAAAAGAAATGATCCTCTCAAATTTCATTATAGCTTGTGTGGTGCTCTCTCATTATAAACCATAATGATATAAACCTGTCTACCAACCTGTCATTTTTTCTTTGTTAAAAAAAAAACTTATTTTTTCTTAAATTTGACATGATTATATATAAGATTTCGTATTTTAAACATTATTATACATAACTCTCAAAATACTATTAATTGTGAAAATATCATGCTTTTTTAATGAATTAAACCTTCAGATAATGTATAATTTACATAAAAATTATTTAATTATTTGTAATATCTTATTAAGAATTAATAAAATTAGGGTTTGTTTTTATGATTTAAAACCAGTTTCGTTACTTTTTTCAACATAAAATGACAGTTTAGTTATATATTTTTTGAAAATAGTCTTAGTAATATAAATAAATTAAAAAAATTAATAATATATATAATATAAATTTGAAAGATTGATGGACTGTATAATTTTAATCAAACTTTACATTTTCTTAGCAATTTGGATTGGTGCATTCCCACCTGTCATTCCCTCTATTTGTTGTCAGTTGACTACCACATCCATCCCTTATAGTCACAAATTCTTTCGTCTTTATTAATTATTATTAAAGTAAGCTGTCATTTTATAATTTCATATATATATATATATATAATATAATATAATCTTTTACCCTTAATTTTATAATACTAAATTTTTTTAGTTTAAACCAAGAGTATTTCCTGTCCATCAATTTTAATAATGTAATCGAAAATTAATCTTATTTAAGTTGAGTAGAATTAAAATTCTTCTACTAAATATTTAAGCAATTGAATTTCTAAATTTTGAATCCAACTATTATAATTAAAGTAAATCAACCACAACCAGTTATCCTTTTTCCTTATGAGAACTTGAGAAGTGTCTAAATTTAATGTTTAATAATATTTTAAACAGAATTAATAGCTTCTAATAAAAAATATAGATAAAAGTATCTTTGATTCCCCAAATTAAAGAGTAGTAAGTAGTTTAAGTTGAACCCCTAATTTTTTTTGAACATTTGTAACTTCAAATTTTTAAATTTAACTTAATTAATTGTATCCCAAGACCTAACTATGTCTAAATCATTAATAAAAAATGTTGACGTCTACATTTTTTAGGACACAATTGATACAAGATGTAAAAGTTTGAGAATACAATTGACATATTATCCGGTATAATTGAAACCAAAACAAAGAAGAAAAAAAAAGTCACTCGTCACTCATCATGTCACCATTTTTCTTTAGTGATTTAAATGGTGGTATTAAGTTAGGTTACAGTTGAGTCAAATATTAAATATATAATTAACCAAAAAAAAAATTTAGAGGTGCAACTAAAATTACCTCTATAGTTTGAGGCACCAATAATACTTTTGTGAAAATATATATACCAATATGAAACCATAAAACATCAATATATCAACCACTAGCATATATAAAATAATCAATAGAATATATATATACCAGAACATGCTCAATTATATATATCTATATATATTGCCGTATGGTGCACTTATGGCTTAAATTTTATTTAAAACATGAAAGAAAATGAAAGTGGAAAAACTATATATAAAGAATGGATGTTAGATTTGGATGTTTGAAAATGAGGTACACAGCATCTGATTGACCAAAGTTAGAAGGAAAATGAATAATTTAAAAGGTAGACCCTTAACCACCAACATTCCCACAAAACTGTTTCCTCTATCATTCTTCAGTTGATCACATATATACATCCATCTCCCAATAATTTGCTTTATATATAGGCTTTCATCTTCTATAACTTTTTTAACAATTTAGAGTTTTTTTTATAACTGATATAAAACACTTATTATTATTATTATTTTAAAATAATTTAACAATTATGAAATTAATATTTGAATTAATTAATACATGCATTCCCACACATTTGATTGTAACTCATCATCCCAAAGCATGTGATCAGCTTTGGCCAATACTTCGTTATGACATCTTCTTCAATACTCAACTAGGTTGTAGGCAATAAATTAAATACTTCTTTTTCTGTTGTCTTTGTCTCTAGCTATTATTTTGTTAAAAAATATTTTTTATTTAACTTTTGCAGTAAATATATTTCTCCTTATGTCCCTATTTTTCGCAACTTCCCAAATTCTTTAATGACAATTTCAAATATAAATAAATCATAATTTTTTAAGATATAAATAAATGAAGAAGAATAAAAAATGGAAAAAATCACATCTAATTCTTAATGGATTTCTTAATGATGTCATGTCATGTTATAAGCATTATCTAATCCATACATTTATGTAAATTAAATTATTAGTTTACACCGAAAGTATAACTTATTTTTCTAAAGAGAACGAAATATGATTATACATAGCATTTAAGGCAAGTTTTAATTAGTCCTTGTTAATCCCAAATTAAAGTAACATGTATATATATATACATCAATCATACTAATATACATGTGCACGTATGTATATATAAGTAGTAATACCTCTAAGGTATGATGTCAGTTTCAGTTGTTGTTAGAAGAATAGAGTATAAAAAAGAAGAAATTCATGGGTTTTGAGGCGTGAGTATATCACTTTCTTTAAAAAGGTTATGACTGTGCTCTAGGAGGATCCACAGTATATCTCTATTAGGATACAACAAAACCCTTTGGAACCCTCTATTTATAGATTATGAATGGGCACAAGAAACACACTTGTCTGTTTGTTTGAAAGAACACTTCCAATAGACATATTTGCCTGTTTTTAACAGTTTCTTCTTTTGAATTTAAAAAGATAATTAGTTTTACTTAATTTTAAGAAGCCAGAGTCTTTTAATATATATATATATTTTATTTAATAGTATATTTCAGATTCTATTATATATACAATGAAACACTCTTTGACTTGCCCAATGTGAGACTATTTCACCCTTACATTACAAACTACTCAACATTTGTAACTCAAAAGTTTATTTGGGCTAATTGTACCCCCAATATTTCGTATTTGAGACAATTGTACCCCTAAATTGGGAGTATAATTAACACAAAAAAGAAAAGATTGAGGGTATAATTGACTCAAAAAACTTTGGGAGTACAACTGAAATTGACCACATATTTGGGGGCCGGGTACCAAGAGTACTTTTGCCTATATAAGTTATATAGAAGCTAAATTATACTTTTGGTCCTATATTTTTTATGAGTTTCAATCTAGCCTTTTTTTTTTTGTGCAAAATTGGTTATACATGTTTTTAATTTTTTTTTCATTTTTGTTCTCAAATGTACACTTTCAAATCCGATTTAATCTCATTTGCCAACGATTCAAACTAGACAAAAAAATGACTCGTTAGAATACTTGTAACTCCGATCTCATTGCATTCAAACTTAAAATAAGATATATATATATATATATATATATATAAAAGACCAATTTCGTTTGTTTTGACCATAAAACAAGAGCACCCCATTCATCAAAGCAACACATAGCTCCGAATTTATCACATTTTAACTTGAAATGAGAGAGAGATATGACCATATTCATACGTTGGGACTAAAAAAAAAATTTTTTTTAACATGTAGAACCAATTTTACATAATTAAAAAAAAACTAAATTGAAACTCACTCAAAGATCAGACTAAGTGCAATTCAGCTTTATATATGTGTGTGTGAATAGAATGAAATTTGTTCACTGATGGAACATGCAAGCAAGAAAAATATATAATGATATGAGGAGCATATATATCAATTATAATTAGGTTTTTGTTGAGTGGAAACGTGAGTGTGTCGTTGGCTAAAGATACAATGCAATAGACAACACACTCATATTATTGCTTCTGTCTTAGAAAAGCAAACCGTACGCTTGCTTTGCATGTGATTGAATCCACAACACAAACAATATATATAATGGGATCTCCTTTGGCAATGCTTGCATATATATATATTTTGATATACATCCTTTAAATTACATACGAAGGACAAAGATCACCCGGCGATAAAGAGGAAAGCATGAGACAAGGAGGACCCGACGCCAAAAGCAAACCAGCAGGGTCCCTCCCACTCAAGCATTAAATGCCAAGATATTGGCATTTAATGCGAATATCCGTTGAGACCACGTGATCAGGTAAGGCTACACCAGTCACAGCGTACGTTCGGGCAAAAACACACACGCAAAATACCCAAACCACCCTCCGTACGCAGGGATATGGTGAAAAGCACTCTTGGCTATCACTAACTCCCAAAAAGGAAGGTTAGGCACCCCACTACAGCTCGACAGTGATCGTTGTCGAGTCAGATCAACAAGATACAAAAACCCACTCACTGTGCATTCCCAAAAACACCCTCAACATTCCTTTTGTACCTCGTACCCATGTGAGGCAAAAGGGATGTGGATAAATACAAGCTGACCACACACATTCGAAGGTAACCACTCTTACTCAAGAAAAATACTATTTCCTTCACTTGATCAACAATCTAACTTAAGCATTGGAGAAGAATCACAGGGAACCCCCTGTGCATTCTCGTTTGCAGGATCCGACGACCCCAAATCTCCGGAGACTGCACTTCACTGTGAACTCAAGGTTAGATTTATACAGATCTAGCTTTGTAGTTTTCACTAGCGCCGACTGTGGGGAGAGATGAGGAAACTCTGACTATCTCTCCCCTTTTCTACCTAGCTGTTGCTAAGAAACACACACACACACACACACACACACACACACTATAACACGTTATAGGGGAACGAGTTTAACGACAAACTCAATCCCATCCGCTCTCGCCTTTCACGGTCTTTTCCTTTTGCCATTGTTTGTACAAGTTTTATCGTTGGAATATCTCTCACGTCTCTTTCCCCCTCTCCTTTCTTTTTTCCGCTTTCGACCCCCAAGAGACCCTGGTACGGCTCTATGTGGGAGTCATATATACTGTCTACTAACATCTTGTGCCTCTCCGTCAATGTGAACTCAACGATGGAAAGCCCTAACGAGAACCAGCTCCCTCCAAGCCCTACGGTTGACCCTTCAGGGTTCAACCATCCGGAGGCCAGCACTCAGCGAGCAGGTAACTCGGCGCATGAACGGGGACCCAAACTTGCCCCGGACGATACTCCCGCAGTCCTACTACGGAGTGAGATGACACCGACGCCGTTGGCCCACCTCGCTGGTTTCCGAAAACCCGGATGTCACCGGGACAAGGAGGCCCTCACAACGCCACCGGCATACACAAATGAAATACGAGAAATCATCCAGACTGAGCTGCGAGATTCGAGAGCAGCACACAATGCCGACATGGCCTCGTTACGTCGAAACATGGAAGAACAGTTCAACCAATTCATGGAAAAACATTTCGACCAGATAACCAGCCCCAACGCTAAAGGGAAGCAGGTAGCCGAATCTACGGAGTCTCCACCACCCGAGTGTCATGTCACATCCAAAACACATCCCACCACAGAGATCACTCTGCCGGGACGTGGAGAAAAAGAAACCAACGCAGAACGAGACAAACCAACGACGGAGAACCAGACTATCCTCCCCCAAGGGTTGCCAGAATCCACGATGCAACAGTGGAACGTTCCGGCAGAACTATGGCACCTTTTAGCCCGGCACTTGCTGTCTCCCAACACAGCAGTAACAACTAACAACCCCCCACGGCACCTCCAGTGCCGACCATGACACCCCCGGCGCCATTTCTTGGCATCTATGCACCTCACATCCAGCAGGACGAGTTGCCAACTGGGTTTAAAATGCCGATGAAGCTGTCCCGATACGACGGGACAAAAGATCCGGATGACCACCTCCGACAGTTCCACGCCTGCATGCAGATTGCAAATCTCTCAGAAGGAAAAAAGTGCAAGCTGTTCCCGACAACACTGGTCGGAGAGGGTCTCATCTGGTTCTCCAAACTCCCAAATGATAGCATTCACAGCTTCCGGGATATGGAAAACCTCTTCAAGAAAAGATTTGCCACTAGCGTGGTATACAAGCAGCCGGCCTCTGTCCTCGCTGATGTCCATCAGGCAGAACATGAATCCCTCCGAGACTTCCTGCACCGCTTCAATCAAAAGTGTCTCACCGTCAAAGACCTGGAGGATAGCATGGCAGTACACGCCTTTCAAGCAGGCCTCCGACCCGAACAAGCCCACAAGGAATTAGCGCTCATGAACCCAAGTTCGCTGGAAGAGCTACTAGCGAAGGTTCAGGAATTCATCATCAAGGAAGACGCCTTCACCTCACAGAAGAACAGGTTCGCTAAAATGAACCCCAGCAACAAGCAATCGCCGCCACAACACCGCAATGACCAGCGTCGCCGAGACCACCACAGACAAGACAGATCCAAACACCCTCAGCACAAGAGGGGAAATGACCGACCACCAGTGTCCTCGCGCGCGTTTCAGCGTCTATACTGTCCTCATCGTCTCAAGGTCAAGGATATTA
This sequence comes from Chamaecrista fasciculata, assembly GCA_003254925.1. Classification (NCBI taxonomy): domain Eukaryota; kingdom Viridiplantae; phylum Streptophyta; class Magnoliopsida; order Fabales; family Fabaceae; genus Chamaecrista; species Chamaecrista fasciculata. Next base: position 22,329 of record QANZ01021051.1, on the reverse strand, counting down.
GCAAAGTCAGAGGGCCTGGGAATCTTCCCTATCCTCACCCCAGAAAGCCACGACCTGGCGATAGGCTTAAGGATCAGAACCGGTACTGTCAATACCACCGGGATTATGGTCACACAACAAAACGAGTGTATTGTGTTGAAGGATGAGATAGAAAGCTTGATCCAGAACGGGCGCCTGGGGAAATACGTGAAGAGAGACCACAAACGAATAGGGGACAAGGATAGAGACTTGCACCGCGGGGAGCAAACCCGCCAACACAAACCCCGCCGCGACGACAGACCCCCGGAAGGAGGAACTGGAGGAAACATAGCAGGCTCCCAACCACTGGGAACCATCAATGTTATCTCCGGTGGAGTAGATCGGAGGAGGAGAGGCCCCCAATCGCGGAAACGTATGAGGAGATCAGTCATGAAGCTGGACTACCTCAAAAAACCACATGTATCCCAAGGTGAACCGATAATATTCACCGACGAAGAGTTGGTGGACGTAGACTCAGAAGAAGCTGACCTGATGGTTATCACTGCCGGAATAGGAAGGTACAACGTCAAACGAATCCTGGTTGACCAGGGATCCTCCGCCGACATCTTGTTTTGGGGGGCCTTCGAAAGCATGAATCTCAGCAGAGATCAATTCTCCCCCTTCAACGAGCACCTAATTGGTTTCTCAGGAGCACAAGTCCCCGTAGAAGGAAATGATTGAGCTGAACTTGACCCTGGGGGAAGATGCATATAACGCCATTCTCGGAAGACCCCTCCTGAACTCAGTACGAGCTATTGTGTCAACAGCGCGCTTGTTGACGAAGTTCCCCACCCCACACGGTATAGGAGAGGTGCGGGCGAATCAGGAGACGACAAGGCAATGCTATGCCACCAGCCTAGCCAAGAAAGAAACCAGAACGATACCCTCGCACCCCCCTCGGACAAGGGGAAAGAAAAGGAGCACGCTGTCATGAATTGTGAGATCATTGACCTAAAGGATGAAGTCCCTTAGAACCATCTGCAACCGTCAGATGAGATGGAAGCGATAGCATTCCCGGAGGCGCCGGAACAAACAGTCAACATTTGCGCCACACTCCCTCCATCCGGAAAGGAGGCGCTGATACAGTTCCTATTCCTCAACAAGGATATCTTCGCATGGTCACCATCAGACATGCCCGTAATCGATCACAATATTATCTACCACTCTTTGAACGTAGACGGAAGACCAGTCGTCTTCCAGAAGAAGAGGAACCTGGGCCAGCAGCGCCAACAGGCAGCCGGAGAGGAAGTTGACAAGCTACTCGCGGCATGATTCATCTGCGAAACCAAGTACCCGACCTGGTTATCCAATGTGGTCCTCGTACAGAAGGCCAACGGCAAATGGCGTATGTGCGTCGATTTCTCCGACCTAAACAAAGAATGCCCAAATGATCCATATCCCCTTCCCAGCATCGAAAAGCTAGTAGACGGAACTAGTGGCCACGCCATGCTAAGCTTCCTAGAAGCCTTTTCCGGATACAACCAGATCCGCATGGATCCACGGGATGTAGAAAAGACAGCCTTCATCACAGATAAAGTAGTCTTCTGTTATAAGGTCATGCCTTTCGGCCTAAAAAACGCTAGCGCTACCTACCAGCGAATGATGGACCTCTTCTTTAGGAACCACCTCGGCAGGAACATTGAAGTATACGTCGATGAAATGGTCGTCAAGACGAAGTCTGATGGAAACCACCTGGAAGATCTCGAAGAAATCTTTGCAATTCTAAGGCATTTCCAGATGCGCCTCAACCCATCCAAATGCGCTTTCGGTGTCTCGGGAGGCAAATTCCTCGGATTCCTCATATCCCAGCAAGGAATAGAGGTCAATCCAGACTAATGCAAAGCTATAATGGAGATGTCTGCCCCCAAGACTCCCAAAGAGGTACAACGCCTCACCGGCCGGATTGTCGCCATCCACCGCTTCCTAGCCAGGTAGCGCCGACAGCAACACTCTCATATTTTGACAAAGCCACTAGTCAAAAGGGCAGAACCCCCCAACCCCTTGCTTTTAATTCACGCACTTTGGTATTTTCAACGCCATGACACTCCCTACTTTTGTAAGCACCAACCCGGACGCATACGCTCCGGCTAATGTACAGATGTTTGCCCTGTGCAAACCTTCAACATCATTAATGAAAATATCTTCTTTTGAGTACTTCTATATCCCAAATAACGTTTCCTTTATTTACACGACAACTACTGACGCCACGTAACCCAATAATTGACTTAGTCCGCTGACCGCTGCCTCCCATTCTTCAAAACCCTTAAAGGGGGGAAGAAGTTCGAATGGACAGAGGAATGCGACAGAGCCTTCCAGGAGTTGAAGCAGTACTTGGCCAAGCCGCCAATACTGACCACTCCCCAACAGGGAAAACCGATATACGTATACCTCGCCGCCAACGACGTGGCAGTCAGCTCTGCCCTGGTCACCGAGGACGGAGAAGAACAAAGGCCGATATACTTCTCGAGCAAAGTCCTAACGCTGTCGAAATCGCGATACCACATGCTGGAAAGGTTGGCCTTTGCTCTCCTCGTTTCCAGGAGGAAGCTGCGGCCATACTACCAACAGTACGAGATTATTGTCCGGACCGATCGACCACTCCGAAAAATAATCCACCAGCCTGACGTAGCCGGGCGGTTATCCTATTGGGCCATTGAGCTCTCTGAATTCGGAATCATGTTCCACCCGAGAAAGGCAATCAAAGGACAAGCCTTGGCGGACTTTGTCGCAGAAATGACCTCGCCAGAACAACTCAACACCACCTCGGTAGTACACGTGGACGGCGCCTCCTCGTACAAGTCAAAGGGAGCTGGCGTCATCCTCGAAGCACCAGATGGGATGGTCATTGAGCAAGCCATCGAGATATGCTTCCCGGCTACGAACAACCAGGCGGAATACGAAGCCTTACTGGCGGCCCTTGAGTTGGCTATCGCGGTAAAAGTACAAGAACTTCTTGTGTACAGCGACTCCCAACTGGTGGTGCAGCAGATGAACGGCGAGTTCGAAGCCAAGGAGGAGACCATCCTGAAGTACCATTCAAAAGGACGACAATTAGCGACAAAATTCTGGAAAATTGAATTCCGGCATGTCCTTAGAGACCAAAACTCACGTGCCGACAAGCTGGCGAAACTAGCCAACAAACCCAACAAGGTAGGAAGAGACTCTATCATCTACACCTCCTTGGAGAAACCCTCGATCCACGAGGAAGAGATATACTAGATTGATGAAGTCTCCACCTGGATGACACCCATCATCCAATACCTAAAGGATGACACCCTCCCAACAGACAGAGCAGAAGCGCAGAATCTTTTAACGAGAGCCGCTAGGTACTTCCTATGCGGAGAAACCCTCTACAAGAAAGGGTTCTCTTTCCCCTCTCTCAGATGTGTTCCCCTGAACAAAGCAGATTACATCCTCCGTGAGCTACATGAAGGGGTATGCGGTTCACACCAAGCTCCCGCTACCCTGAAAAGAAAAACACTCCAAGCAGGATTTTATTGGCCCAGAATCATTAAAGACGCAGACAAACTGGTAAAGACCTGCGATAAATGCCAACGCCACGGAAACGCGAGACACAAACCATCCGAAGACATGCACCCATTACAGGTGCCATGACCATTCGACGTATAGGGGATAGACATCCTGTGGCCATTCCCACAAGCAACAAACCAAAGAAAGTTCCTGGTAGTTGCCGTTGACCACTTCACAAAATGGATAGAAGCAGAGCCACTAGCATCCATCACATCAACAGCAGTGACAAAGTTCGTGCTAAAGAACATCATCACTCGCTTTGGCGTTCTGCATACACTGATAACAGACAACAGACGCCAATTCATCCGCCAACAGTTTCAGGAGTTCTGTGAAAACTATCACATCAAACTCAAAACCACATCCATGGAGCATCCGGCCTCCAATGGTCAAACGAAACTGGCGAACAGAATCATCCTTAAGGGGCTGATGAAACGACTGGATATTGGAAAGGGTAGGTGGGTAGATGAACCGCCCTCGGTCTTATGGTCTTACCGCGTTACAAAACAAACCGCGACCAAAGAAACCCCGTATGTCCTCGCCTACGGTTGTGAAGCTATGATCCCCGCGGAAATCGGATCAGTATCCGACCAGGTCCTCTTCTATGAGGAACAACAAAACCAGGCTCAACGCCAAGCCTCGCTAGACATTTCCGAGGAAATGAGAGAAACAACACTCATCCGAATGGCGGCTTACAGGCAGAAAATCGCGAACTACTTCAACGCCAAAGTCAAGAAACGTGTCCTACGTGTCGGTGACTTGGTGCTGCGGGAAGTCGCTAACAACAGAGTCAATCCCGCTGAAGGCAAGTTAGGACCCAATTGGGAAGGTCCATACCAGATCTATGAAGTACTCCCTGGCGAAGCATACCGCCTAGAGACCATGAGAGGGAGACACCTTCCTAACCCATGGAACATAGCAAAACTCAAAAAATACTTGTCTAGGTGACAAGATCATGCTATGTAACTTTCAGTGAATTTAATGAAAATAGTTATTCTACTTTTTTCTACTTCAAACACGATACAAGCACTCGCTTATCTACGCAGGCTGGGAGGGACGCCTCCCCACGCCTCGAAATGGGCAACAACGCTCAACAGGTCGGAGTTACCTTCCTCGGCTAGCCACATCACGAGCAACTCACGAAGAAAACAACGTGACACAATACTAAACACGATAATATGCTACCATAGATAAAGAATACATGTCGCACATCACAAATAAAGTGCAAAAACGCCGACAGTATACATACACAGACTGTAACAAGTGTTCTTCACAAAAAATACATCCCAAAAGGAAAAACAACGACTATCTAGGTTTCTCCGGTGGGCAAAACAGAATCATCCCCACCCCCTCAACAAGATAATCATCTACCGAGGAATCCATCACTGTAGATCCATCCGGGGGAATACCCCGGTCAACCTCGGACACTTCAATACCTCAGACAATATCCACATCGGCAAACAACCCCGGACCCAATTCTTTACCCGGTAGAGAAGGAGACCCCTCCGTTATAGCTCCCCGCGCAGCTGGAACATCTACGGCTACTCCGAGAAGCATCTTTCTCACATTAAGCTTACTCCTAGAGGACCCCACTATCTAAGGTTAGATCAGAGGGACGCGACGGACATTTCTCCAGAGGGCACACACGGTCCACAATCTCACCATTGGATACTTCCTACATCGGACACAAGTCATCCAAGCCATTGGTGGCACCCGGGTTGCAATGAACAACCTGTCGTTGATAAAACCCTTCTCATAAAAACAACGGCCCTCCCATTGCAGCTAAGCTGTCTCCAGCTCCAAAGTATCATCCAACCGCTTCGTCATAGCATTTAGGGAAATGCTATGAGTCGTAGCCATCCGACCCATCGAAATTTGGTGCTTAGCCTTCAAATCCCGGATAGCAGCGGAATGCTCGCGACGCAGAGCATCCATCTCTAATAACCATTGACTCCGTTGGGAGGCCACGTCCTCAGCATGATCCGCAACCAATTTCTTTGCCTCATCAGCAAACATTGCCTTCAAAGAGGCTACATCCTCAGCCACCTTACGCTCCAATTCTCTTCTCTCCTCCTGCACGTCCCGCAACACGGTCTTCGACACCATCTGCTCGATACCCACTGATCTTCCACAGCACATTTCTTCTTTCGGAGATTGTTAGTAGAAGACTCATACCTGTCAATGAGATCCTGGATGAATCTGCTGCGCTCTTCAGCCTTTGCTTTTAGCAACTCCTCAACCTTTGGCGTCTTGGCAGCGCGGACATCCTCCAACTCCTTCAGGAGACCATTACGCTCATCAGTCAGACTTGCGACTTGTTTCTCCAACAAGGCAAACTTTTTCTTCGGAGACAGCCAACTTTGCCTTGTATAAGCGAGTCTGTTCACGACTATTCTCATACTGACGATACATCATTACAGCTCGAGGGCACGATTCCAAACCATGTTTCATGGTCTCAGCCGCAAGAGTCCGAGGAATCATCCCAAACATCTCCTCCATGCGATTCTTGCCCGAACGCGTGCAAGACGACTCCATAAAAAGAAACGGATTCATATCGCTTGAAGGATATCCGCCGGAAGCATGCCTTTTTCAGCAGCTGGGACTAGATATCGAGGATCCAGAACATCGACGGACCCTTTAGCTGATGTCCCCGACGTACCAGCAACAACCCCAGCCACACCGCCTGTGCCGAGGGATGGCGCAAACGTCTTATCACCACCAACGGGAACTTCATCACTACCTCCAAACACCCCTTCACCTCCTGCAGGAACCGTGTCACTGCTCGCAGGTAACCCTTCACCTCTTGCTAGAACCGCGTCACTGCTCGCAGGCAACCCTTCGCCGCCTACAGGAACCGCGTCATTGCCCGCAAGCAACCCCTCACCACCTGCAGGAATCATATCATTACCCGCTGAGAATCCCTCACCTACAAATACTTTCTCGACGCCCGCGACACCATGAAGCAGCTCATTCACGGTCAAAAGATCATCCTCCAATGAGTCATCACTACTCGACGATGAGCTTCCTACATTTATGGCATCATCCCTCGCCATAGCCAAAGAAGCACTAGGTGCCAATCCTGCCTCACGACCACCCTCAAGAGCAGCAGGACTATCCGAAGCCTCCCTCGAAGCAGAGAAATATCGCGATGATGGTTTACGCTTCAAAACCATAGTTGCATCCTCCTCCTCGGCATCTTCCTCATCATCATATGACTGCAGCCTACGCCTCTTAAAAGATGGCCTAGCCTCGTCCGGAGTGATGGAGATTGTGCCCTAGGGTCAATCATCCTTTAGATATGTTGGGAACATATCAATTAATTTATGGAGATAAATTAATGGTTATCATATTATTAGCATGTTTACTATGATAACAGTCCATGATTAATTATGAGATAATTAATCTAAACAGTCCCTGGTCGCTCATTCGAGTGGGAGCTTGAATTGAACTAAGACCAGCATGACCTCGGTGCATGAGATGCACGCACTAGATGCTGGGACGAGAGTCATGGTGCAATTATGTAAGAGTTACAAGTTGCTGGACCGACCCGGAGAGTCCTGCATGGGTTCAGTCATTAGCTAGTCTCTCCTGTACAATCTGTCATGATGCCCTTAGACCTGAGGTCTTGACTATTCCGGCATTACAGTTGTCAAGCTTTGGCTTAGTCTAACGTTATCCGTAACAGGGTAGCCATAAGGGCTGAGTACGGGTTTGGTTGATTGTCGTGCTGAGGAATGTGGTTGACCAAGATGGAATTTTGTCCCTCATAGAGATGGGAGATATTTAACTGGGCCCCTCGACGAGTCTGTCCAAGGGAATGTGTGGCCACACTGGATATTGGGACTTACTCAGGAGATCGAGAAAGTTGAGGTTTGGATTTTGGATGACATTCCCATGCCTGATCCTTACCGAAATATCGTAGGACAAAAAGGGATCTGAACATGATAGTACTAAGGTTAAGTCGTTTAGGGGTTAAAACGATAACTCACGTGTTTTGGGTAGTCGTGATGGCTTGCTAGAGTCCGCTCTCGACTTGTAAGTCATGAGATGATTTACTGCCAACTTCACGTGGGGCCTGCTGGGTCACACACGAGCAGGAACCAGATGCCAAGCTGGAACACGAGTTAACCCTAATTCGTGGGTCACATTTGTGACACCGTTTGAGACATAACTTATTGTGGGACATAAAGTCTTGTCTTGAATTAATTATCTACAGATATATTATATTTAGATTTGTGAGACAAATATATATATATATATATGATAATTGTTAAATAGATAATTGGATTAGGCTATTTACAATTATATTCCTATTTATAATATTAGGGGAATTATAAATTAGATAATGTTCCTAAGAGTTAGGAAATTATTAATTTATTAAATTCACTAATATTAGGACTAAATAGGATGAGGTTGGCGCCTCATATTTACAAGGAATTTAATTAATAAAAATGTTTTATTAATTAAAGTCATGGCTTGAAATTTGAAATTCAAATGAGATTTGATCTAGATTTCAAATGGATGAATTAAATATATTAAAGTAATATTTTAATTCATGACTTATAGGGCAAGTCGAAATTTTTGGTCCAATTGGATTTAAATATTAATGTAATATTTTAATTCAATTATCTAGAGTTTGAGACTTGGTGAGATTGATTTAAAGATATTGTGGCAATTCTTTAATTCAATATTGTTGGAAAAATAAATTAGTTATAACTTCCTAAGAGTTAGTTAGTTATTTTAATTTATTAAATTCAACAAGATAAAAGAGGGGAGATGGCGCAGGGGAGAGAGAGATTTGGGAAGATTTGATCTTCCAAATTGATTCTCCAAGATTGCATTTTGATTCCAATTTTAATATTAAGGTAATATTTTAAATTGGAAATCAAGTCATAAAATTGTGATATTAAGATATCATAATCTTATGGTTTGATAATTATATGATTTTAGGGTTTCCTAAAATTATAATTATCAAAGTCCCCAAACCCTATAAATAGGCAAGCCATAAGTCGACTTATACATGCCAATTCTAGAGAGAGAAAAATTTCGATTTTGATCTAGCCTAGAGAGAGAATTCAAAAACTTGAGAATTGGATTCTTGAGAGTGAAATCACAAAAGGGTGAGAGCCTCATGCACATAGTAAAAGTCGACTTAGCCTAACTTTTCACAAAGGAGAAATTCGATTTTGCCTTTGGTGAGGAGAGAGAGAGAAAATCGCATCCTTGCTTTCCTAGAGAGAGAAAGTGGCGCACAATATTAAGAGTTAATATTGTGTGACAAGGTTGTGTGGGATCAAGAAGAGTTCTTGATCAAGGCGCCATAAAGTTCTTGAAAATTCAAGAAGAGTTCTTGAATTAAAAGAACACCCGTAGATAAAGGTTCCGGATTCACTTGAGAAGTGAAGGAGGCTAGCACCTAGGCATCTCCAAACTGTTCGTGTGGATTACCGGCGGAGGAAGGACGCGTCAAGTGGACTTCTTGGGAACGCCCCGTTCAACTAAAGCGATTGAAACTCTGAGGTATACCACTTAACCAAAAGTTTTAAATTCAGCTAGCGGATCCGTTCGGGAATTCTTGGACCTGGGCGTTTATTGTTTCTTTAAATTTTAAATTTTACATGCTTCCGCTGCCTTAGGCGCCCTTGAATTCCCAACAGTGGTATCAGAGCCACGCTAGTTCTTGGATTTAAAACTGTTTGTTTGTACATGAGATGTATGAAGTTTGTGTGTTTACCGCTTTCAATCACAAGTTTTAGTTTTACGAAATTCACCGATCAAATCTAGGCTAAAGTCGATTTTGCTAATCTATGTGCAAAATTATGTATGAGATACATAAATAAATCAATGAGATTGATTTGGATAATTTTCTTGAATATTAAGGCCTAAGTCGAAATCTTTATATAATTATAATTAAAAGTGTTTTAATTATAATATTATAAAGATGGTTTAAATTTATTAAAATTTGGAATTTTATAAATTTTGGGTCAATAATTCGAAATTCTTGAATTAGATTCTTGAATTTTATAATTATTGATAATAGGCCTAAATTTCAAGAAAAGGCATGTTAAAATTGCACAACCCTAAAATTAAACACAATTTTAAAAGAGTTTTAAATATGTGTGTTTAGTTACCGTGTTTGACATATTTATATGAATTGTTCATATTTGGATGTGTGGTGTTGGATATGGCTCTAGGAGGTTTATTTTGGTAAATACGGCCTGCGTGTCGTCTCCCTCTACTCTTATGTAATTTTACTTTCTGTTTATACCTCAATGCAACTGGGGTTTATTCACTTGTAATTTTATTTTTCTTTTAGAAAAGTTCTCTCATTGGCTTGGGAGAATTCTAGGGTAGATGAGCCATATCTAAACACGGTGTGTTGCATTGCATTTAGATGTATGAGATGCGCTAGATGTATGCTTAGGTGCGATTTTAACATGCTTTAATCAAACAATGCGCTATAGCCACGTATACGATACGAGCGTGGGATTTGTATGAGATACAAAATCCAAACACATGTTTATATGTATGAGATACATGGGGAAAATAAACATGGTTGCATGACTCGTTTAATTTTAAAAGGGTTTTAGAATTAAACAATTAAATCGGAATATTTTAAATAAAATCAAACTCTTTTAGAAAATCTTAAGTCGTAATGCCATCGCTAAAACACCCTGTCAAAATCTTGTTCATCGTGGAGCGGTGATCGCCTCCGCGACACGTATCTGCCTTGACCTTGAGGAGACACGGGTGAATGGGATTTTCAATATAACGCCTATTGAAATCTTGGTTCTTTGGATACGGTGATCGCCTCCGCGACACGTATAGCAGTTGGGCCTTGATGATATGGGGTTGGGCTTTGGCCTCGTTATCTTGAATTTAGCCATTCACATGTTTTACCGTGTGACTTAATGGGGTTATCAAAACGGTTTTGGACCTCAAGGCATTAGATGGGATAAACATGCCATAATAAGTATCATAAGATGATACAGTCCCATAAGGATCTAAGAGTCACATGAGATGTGATTGGTAAGAGTTACCTACCTAAATAACCAAAAGGTGCATGATCGCCTCCGCGACGGTAAATTTTGGTGAAATATGGATCTTAGCCACTAATAATAAATTTCACTGAGTTTTATAAAATAGTGGAAGTATTTTATCTGCTAATAAATTTTTCATATCTTAAAATTGTAGAATCAAAAATGGCAAAAGAAAGTTCATCATTTTCACTGCGACCTATCCTTGAGAAGGATAAGCTGACCAGAACAAATTTCCTCGATTGGTTTCGTAATCTGAGAATAGTTCTCACCCAAGAGAGGAGGCTGTATGTTCTGGACAGGCCTATTCCCAATGAGCCTGCCAAGGGCGCTCCAGGAGCAGAGTGGAGGGCTTGGGAGAAGCACTTCGATGACTCCCTGGAGGTCTCTTGTCTGATGGTAGACACAATGATCCCTGAGCTGCATGAGGGCTTGGATCAATTGATGGCATATGAGATGATAACTCGTCTCAAGGAAATGTTTAGCTACCAAATCAGACAAGATAGATATGAGACTAACAAAGCTCTCATGTCTTGCAAAATGGCTGAAGGTGAATCTGTTCATTACCATGTCATGAAGATGAGAGGGTATATAGATCACCTTGATAGGCTCGGTTTTCCTCTTCCACAAGAGTTTGCCACTGCGATAATTCTGTGCTCACTCCCTGAGAGCTATAACCCATTTATCAAAAGCATCTTAAGGAGGAAAACAGAGAAAACAGTTTCTGAGTTGCATGGGATGCTCAAGTCTGTTGAGGAATCCATGATCCAGAAAAGGGAAAGGAAGAAGAAGGGCAAAGACAAGGGAAAGGGAATCATGCTGGATGATGAGATCAATCCAGAAGATGACCCTCAATCTCCTGCCAAGAAGGCAAAGCCCTCAGAGGAAGTATTCTGTTCTTTCTGTCAAGTGTCAGGACACGCGATGAGAAAGTGCAAGTACTACTGGGAGGATCAAAAGAAGCAGAAGTGCGTTAAAGCCTCTACTTCAGGTATCTATGTTATAAAGTGTTCTATCTTTCTACTTAAATCACTTGAGTATTGGATACACATGTGATTCTCACATTTGATGTGCAGGGTCTTCAGAGACGGTAGAAAGCAAGGACGGAAGCGAGATGGACCTAGATGTGGACAATGGAGCAAAGGTTGCTGCCGTTGTTACTGAAGGAACAAGCGAGCTTGGACCGCCCTCTATGGGCTAGTTTTGTTATTATTCTTTAGATGTTTAGACATTGGTTTTTCTCCTTATTAGATAAGGTGGATTTTTGTGTAAACATTAAAGAATGGTTTCTATTTTGAATAAATGTTTATTTGCTTATGAGATTTGCAAAGGTACTCCGTTTATTTAAATTAGGACAATAACAAATATATTTATAACGTCGATACAAACTTTTGGCATTTGTTGTTTAGGCCATGCAAACAAGAACCACCTTGAAGCTTCATGATTTGGAATCATGAAATGCTTGCAAGTCTTGTCTAAAATGGAAAAGACAACAAGAGGATTTTTCCTTTATAGTAAAGGAAAATCTAACTTAGTGGAGATCATACATGGTTGATGTGTGTAGACCCATAAGCGTTTAAGCTAAAAGTTATAAACTCTCACTCAATGCTTCAAAAGGTTAGATCTACGGCTATCCTTTGAAACATAAGTTAGAGTCCTTTGAAATAGAGATTTCAAAACGAAGTAAAAGATTAACTAGACAACAAAATCTAGAAACCTTTTGATTAGATCAAAGGATAAAGATTTGAGTCGAAAACTTTGCTAAACATCTTAGAAGCTGTGAGAGAGTCTCACAACTCACTCTTCCTTAAGACCCCATGGTGGATGGTGTTTTAAGAAAAATGTCGAACCCTATTAGATAAGGTTTGATCTAAGATAATTGATCTTATACCAACCTCAAAGGGTGTGCTCTAGAAGCTGTTGACTTCACACTAAACCTGTTTCGTCTGGAGAACGCCATATGAGATATGGGATAAAAGGAATCTCTTAATGTCTCATTATGAGTTTGTTTGGATATCCTGAGAAGGAATATCAAGTTTACTGCCCATCTGACCACAAAGAGTTTGTAGTCAGAGGAGGACTCCTTTTAAAAGGGGATTCGTTGTTTCCAAAAGAAACAGTGGGAGTAAAATGAATCTTGAAGAGTTCAAGATCCACAAAACAAATCAGAGGCACAGACGAAAACTAGAGAAGATCCGCAAGAGTTGTGGAAGCTACTCTAAAACATTAGGATGACGAAGTTCTGATAGAACACGTTCTCAATTTCAAAGATGAGGATCTTTGGTCATTGAGAGCAGGGATGTGTTGCTCTAAGGAGCGTGGTGAGCCCGCCACCAATCAGAGATTTCAATCTTTGTTTTGATGAAAATACCAAAGGAGTTTGGATTCATACAAAACCAAGATGGGTCCTATGCTTACAAGAAGGTTAGTGGGAGCACAATTGCAATCATGGTGCTATGTGTCAAGCACATGTAGCTAGTTGAAAGCTGCATTACTATCCCTGAGATTGAGAATCTTAGAGATATTAATCACTTTCAATGAAGGATAAGAAGTTGGGATCTATGAGATAGTTCTCAGAGGAACTTCTTAAAATTGAGTCAAGAAGTACATTCTTGAATAAGATACTGAAGAGTTCAGTATGAGAGACTTCAAGAAGTGGTTCATGGCGTTGAATCAAAGGGATTAGTCTTTTGCAAGAATCAGTGTTTCCTGAAATACATGATGAGCAAAGACACATGAATGGCATCCCATGTGCTTTGGCAATAGGATCCATCATTCTGTACTAGACTCAATATGTAGTTTGCCCTGGATATGATAAGCTGTGACCCTGTTGAGGCTCACTGGAAGGCTATCATCAAAGTCCTTAGTACTTGAGAAGCACTAAAGACAAAATCTTGGTACATGGAAGAATTAATGTGTAAGGTGGTTACACAAGAAGCCCATTATTCGAACCAACCAAGATTAAAGCGCAGTAACGAAAATGTATTCCCTGAAAGGTAGAGATCGTAAGTTGGAATGGTTCCAAGCGGAATGCGATCGCTGATTCTACAAGAATGGGTTAGTCGCGTGGGACGCAGACTGTAAAAGCTAATGTCTGAAGTATGCTTAAGGGTCATCCTGTGAGACAGAAAGACGCCTAAGCAGGGAAAGGGTTTCCCCGCTGACATTCCGACAGTGATGTACTCAGACAAGATCACCTAAGATGGTGATACTAAGATAAGAAAAGTAGCAGTCGAGGATTCTGCCAGTCCTCTTGATAAACCCCACCACAGGTTTACATGAAAAACATGTAACGTCAATTGGGAATTAGACGCACATTAATGGATGTTTCTAAGAGTTAGAAACAGTTTGATTAATGATTGTACCTAGTGCAAGTGGGAGTTTGATGGAGATTGTGCCCTAGGGTCAATCATCCTTTAGATATGTTGGGAACATATCAATTAATTTATGGAGATAAATTAATGGTTATCATATTATTAGCATGTTTACTATGATAACAGTCCATGATTAATTATGAGATAGTTAATCTAAACTGTCCCTGGTCGCTCATTCGAGTGGGAACTTGAATTGAACCAAGACCAGCATGACCTCGGTGCATGGAGATGCACGCACTAGATGCTGGGACGAGAGTCATGGTGCAATTATGTAAGAGTTACAAGTTGCTGGACCGACCCGGAGAGTTCTGCATGGGTTCAGTCATTAGCTGGTCTCTCCTGTACAATCTGTCATGATGCCCTTAGACCTGAGGTCTTGACTATTCCGGCATTACAGTTGTCAAGCTTTGGCTTAGTCTAACGTTATCCGTAACAGGGTAGCCATAAGGGCTGAGTACGGGTTTGGTTGATTGTCGTGCTGAGGAATGTGGTTGACCAAGATGGAATTTTGTCCCTCATAGAGATGGGAGATATTTAACTGGGCCCCTCGACGAGTCTGTCCAAGGGAATGTGTGGCCACACTGGATATTGGGACTTACTCAGGAGATCGAGAAAGTTGAGGTTTGGATTTTGGATGACTTTCCCATGCCTGATCCTTACCGAAATATCGTAGGACAAAAAGGGATCTGCACATGATCGTACTAAGGTTAAGTCGTTTAGGGGTTAAACGATAACTCACGTGTTTTGGGTAGTCGTGATGGCTTGCTAGAGTCCGCTCTCGACTTGTAAGTCATGAGATGATTTACTGCCAACTTCACGTGGGGCCTGCTGGGTCACACACGAGCAGGAACCAGATGCCAAGCTGGAACACGAGTTAACCCTAATTCGTGGGTCACATTTGTGACACCGTTTGAGACATAACTTATTGTGGGACATAAAGTCTTGTCTTGAATTAATTATCTACAGATATATTATATTTAGATTTGTGAGACAAATATATATATATATATATGATAATTGTTAAATAGATAATTGGATTAGGCTATTTACAATTATATTCCTATTTATAATATTAGGGGAATTATAAATTAGATAATGTTCCTAAGAGTTAGGAAATTATTAATTTATTAAATTCACTAATATTAGGACTAAATAGGATGAGGTTGGCGCCTCATATATACAAGGAATTTAATTAATAAAAATGTTTTATTAATTAAAGTCATGGCTTGAAATTTGAAATTCAAATGAGATTTGATCTAGATTTCAAATGGATGAATTAAATATATTAAAGTAATATTTTAATTCATGACTTATAGGGCAAGTCGAAATTTTAGGTCCAATTGGATTTAAATATTAATGTAATATTTTAATTCAATTATCTAGAGTTTGAGACTTGGTGAGATTGACTTAAAGATATTCTGGGAATTCTTTAATTCAATATTGTTGGAAAATAACAAATTAGTTATAACTATCTAAGAGTTAGTTAGTTATTTTGATTTATTAAATTCCACCAAAAATTGGGGGGATAGGCGCATGGAGGGAGAGAGAGATTTGGGAAGATTTGATCTTCCAAATTGATTCTCCAAGATTGCATTTTGATTCCAATTTTAATATTAAGGTAATATTTTAAATTGGAAATCAAGTCCTAAAATTGTGATATTAAGATATCATAATCTTATGGTTTGATAATTATATGATTTTAGGCTTTCCTAAAATTATAATTATCAAAGTCCCCAAACCCTATAAATAGGCAAGCCATAAGTCGACTTAGACATGCCAATTCTAGAGAGAGAAAAATTTCGATTTTGATCTTAGTCTAGAGAGAGAATTCACAAACTTGAGAATTGGATTCTTGAGAGTGAAATCACAAAAGGGTGAGAGTCTCATGCACATAAGAAAAGTCGACTAGCCTAGTTTTTCCTTAGAGAGAAAATTCGATTTTCTCTTGGTGAGGAGAGAGAAAGAAAATCGCATCCTAGCTTTCCTAGAGAGAGAAAGTGGCGCAATATTAAGAGTTAATATTGTGGAAGGTTTGTGTGAGATCAAGAAAAGTTCTTGATCAAGGCGCCATCAAGTTCTTGAATATTCAAGAAGAGTTCTTGAATTAAAAGAACACCCGTAGATAAAGGTTCCGGATTCACTTGAGAAGTGAAGGAGGCTAGCACCTAGGCATCTCCAAACTGTTCGTGTGGATTACCGGCGGAGGAAGGACGCGTCAAGTGGACTTCTTGGAAACGCCCCGTTCAACTAAAAGCGATTGAAACCCTGAGGTATACCACTTAACCAAAAGTTTTAAATTCAGCTAGCGGATCCGTTCGGGAATTCTTGGACCTGGGCGCTTATTGTTTCTTTTAAATTTTAATTTTACATGCTTCCGCTGCCTTAGGCGCCCTTGAATTCCCAACACGGAGATCCCTGCCCCACAGGAGCACCATAGACAGTACGTGATGGCGGAGCAGAAACGGCAACGGTCACAGGTGGGTCCAATGGCAATGAAGTAGTTTTGCCAAGAGGGCTCGCAACGACAGACGTTTTAAGCCTCCCTTTCTTTATCACAGCCGCGACAACGTTGTCACCCGTTCCGGCTGGAGGAGGTACAAGAGGCAAACCAGATGTCCCTGGAGACGACGGAGTCAAAAATCCATCGCAGCAAGAAAATGCCCGGGTAAAATATTCCATTCGCTCAGGTGATACGCGGCTGAAACAAATGAAACCATACCCATATCAGTCAAAACGACAAAAACAAAAACAACAACAATAAACAATCAGCAAATACTTACTCCACAACTTGTAGTCGTTCCCATCCTGCTTAGAAGCGGCTAACAACGCGGCGACTGCCCGATTTTCACCCGTAGATAGCTGCTCCCTAGACAACACCCTCTGCCCGGTAATCGGCTCCGACCACCACGGAGGAAACAGAGGACGAACCTCGTCATCTAGATACCAGGGACGCCGATTCAATGGCTCCCACGAGGCAAAAAAGTGGTAATCCAACCACTTCTTCACGCTTCTCACATTAGCCGACAATATACTATAGCTACGAGGCTTGTTCAGGTTGTGAAGAGTAACCCAACCTCCACCCTTGCACTCCACCCTCTACGACCAAAATAAAACCTTTGCGGTCAGTTCTATATCAAAACTCGCTGCAACATTCTGCAAGATTGCGAGAAGACGCCAAGAATTTGGGTGTAGTTGAGCCGGACAACAGTTTATGTAATTTAAGACTTCAATCTCGAAATCCGAGAAAGGAAATCTGATCCCAACATTCTGCAAAACGTGCTCATTGAAAAGAAAGCCTCCCTCGTGCACGAAAGTATACCTTTCACTACCACCTCTCCCGGTGGTCCCTTTCACATGCCGCGCAACATGCCCTAATATCCTCATAGGCATACCGAGAGCGAAATAAGTTTCGTTTAACGCAGCAAGTTCGGCAGGATCAACATACCTCAACAACTCAGCTGCGATTTTGGAATCAATACTACTCTTGTAAGGTAACTCTTGTGGGTCCTCCCAAGGCACAACACCACGTGCACGGCGAAGGAGCTCAGCCCCATCAGCTTCGACCCTTAGCAGCTTTGTTTCAATTTGCCACCATAAGTCCGGTTCCATGGTACGCCCCCCCCCCCAATCTGCCTTCATTTCCTTCCTCTCAATAACAGTTATCCCTCTTTCCTGGGTCGTTGTGGGGTTAAGGGGACAGGCAAAAGGGATTCCGTCCTCAGGATCGGGAGTGACGACTTCCCTTTCCCCCCCTTACGGGTTGACCACTTCTTTGAAGATTTCACCATCACGGAATCCGAACACTCACTCAACTCTGACCAACGACACTCGTAAATTTTCCAGCAAAAATCGCAAGAAGTAAAAAACCCATAGACGAAAGAAATGGCGGTTTGAAAACCCCAAAATTCAAAAGAAGAGGCAGTTGAAAAGACAACGATGACGTCAGAACCACGAGTAACCGCAAAGCGCAATGATGAAACTTCTTCATTACACTTTTCCGTTGTTACGCCACGTGTCCCTCACACTTTTCAAATTCCAAAAGCCACTACCACATAAGTCCAAATCTTCGGGAATGGAGTATGGGGAGTAATAACCACCCCTCGAGGGTTGGCGGATAACCATTACTCGGAGGGTGACGCCAACGACCCCCTTCCCCCCTCGGACTTTCAGGAGGGACTAGTGATATACATCCTTTAAATTACATACGAAGGACAAAGATCACCCGGCGATAAAGAGGAAAGAGTGAGACAAGGAGGACCCGACGCCAAAAGCAAACTAGCAGGGTCCCCTCCCACTCAAGCATTAAATGCCAAGATATTGGCATTTAATGTGAAGATCCTTTGAGACCACGTGACCAGGTAAGGCTACACCAGTCACAGCGTACGTTCGGGCAAAAACACACACGCAAAATACCCAAACCACCCTTCGTACGCAGGGATATGGTGAAAAGCACTCTTGGCTATCACTGACTCCCAAAAAGGAAGGTTAGGCACCCCACTACAGCTCGACAGTGATAGCTGTCGAGTCAGATCAACAAGACACAACAACCCACTCACTGTGTAATCCCAAAAACACCCTCAACGTTCCTTTTGTACCTCGTACCCACGTGAGGCAAAAGGGACGTGGATAAATACAAGCTGACCACACACATTCGAAGGTAACCACTCTTACTCAAGAAAAATTCTATTTCCTTCACTTGATCAACAATCTAACTTAAGCATCGGAGAAGAATCACAGGGAACCCCCTGTGCATTCTCGTTTGCAGGATCCTACGACCCCAAATCTCCGGAGACTGCACTTCACTGTGAACTCAAGGTTAGATTTATACAGATCCAGCTTTGTAGTTTTCATATATATAGCTAAAAGTATATTTTTAGTTTCATATCTTTTGCTCATGTCTCAATTTGGTATCGCATATATTCTATTGCACTTTTTATTTTATATTTTTTGGTCAGGTTGCAGAATTAGTGTCATATCTTTACAAAATGTTTCATATTGTGTGAGTATCATTGAAACTTTTTATAATGATACGAGACCAAATCTGTAATAAAAAAGATATAGGATCAATTCTATACCTGACCAAAAGATATGAGACCAAAAGTACACTTTAGCTTTATATATATATAAGTATAGTATATGGTGGTCGGTGGGTAAAACCTACAATATCAAAAAGGTGTATCTCCAAGTAATTAGGAGAGGAGAACCACGACATGACTTAAGTGTCTATTAATTAGATTTGGGTTTTAATATTTAGTAAAAATGATGTACCCAATGAAAAAATTATATTTATATATAACTTAATTTTTTTTAATTAGAGCAATTGTCATTGCCCATTCCAACACGATCTTATGATAATCATGAACGCACGTATATATATCGAATATTAGGTGGATAATAATATTGCTTCAACTATTCAATATATGTTTAAAATTAGTGGGTAATTAGTGTACTCGATATTTGATACTTTATGTTCCGGGAATGGGATGAGTTCGTGCTTGGAGGTCCAGAGCAAAACAAGAGAAACATAGCAAAATAATAAGATCAAAATTAGCAATAATAAATTATATAAATAATAGAAATAGTCACTGGAGCTTCTTGACAGGGGAAAGTAAAGCACTCCAAGTAAGGACTTGGCAAGACAAGAGGACTTAAGACTTAATTAAGTAAATTGAACTATATTCTAGGGAGCTCAGAGGGCAGGTTGAAATTCTCTAAGTGTACTTTCTAGTTGTCGATCTGTCTATTCTCCTCCTTTCTCTGAGAAATGAGGACGTATTTATAGGGGGATTTAGGTGAGTGGTTATTATGGTCATGATGGCCACTTATGAGGGGGGTTACTAATAGCCATGATGGCCATTCATGGATGGGTTACTCATGGTCATGATGACCATTTATAAGGAAGTTACTAATAGCCATAACGGTCATTTATAAGGTGATTAGTGAACGTAAAATATTGATGAGCATGAAACAATATGGGAATGTGAAGCGAATATCTCTAGCAAGTAGGCAAGGGGGTCTGAGCTCAATAAAATACTAATCCATTTACTAAAGACTGAACCCTTACCTCACTTACTTGGAATGATCGTTACCAAGCACGAAGAGGCCTTTACTTCAATCCTACCAAGCCACACCCTATGACTAATCCCAGGGGAAGGAGGGAGGAGGAACCCTCCTTCCTTCACAACAATCCTAACCTTGTCCAAATAAGGATGTTGTGGATGCTACTTAGCTTCCTCAAGGCCCTTTGCCTCTTGGGTATCATGTATTAATTATTAATTAATTATTAAAAAACAACAGCCATGTAGGAACACTTTATAATATAAATTTTATTATATTTTATATGTTATTTATTATTGGGTAAAATGCATTTTGGTACCCTATGATTAGGACCGAATCCACTTTGGTACCCTGAAAGACAAAATTTGACACTTTGGTACCCTGAGGTTTGCACCGTTAGCACTTTGGTACCCTATGGTTATTTTCCGTCAAGATTTAACAAAAAGTGCTGACATGACTCAATCTTAGCCATCGATTTCTACTGCATCTTATCCGTCAATTTCTATTGCTACTTAAACCATATTTCACTCTTCAACAAGATTTCTTTTGTGCGTTTAGGTCCTCTCCCTTTGGTAAAACGAACCAAAACACAACAAACAAAAAGAATTGATGGAGTTTTCTACAATTTCATTTCAAAAACTAGAGAGTTATTAAAA
This sequence comes from Chamaecrista fasciculata, assembly GCA_003254925.1. NCBI lineage: Eukaryota > Viridiplantae > Streptophyta > Magnoliopsida > Fabales > Fabaceae > Chamaecrista > Chamaecrista fasciculata. The sequence goes on along the minus strand of QANZ01021051.1, from coordinate 1,659 downwards.
AAGAAATTGCAGAAAGATCGTTAGAGTTTTGATGAATCAAAATCTTCCCTTTCTCATAAAACTTTTCTCAACCAAGTCCTTACCTAATCACATATTGAACTTGAATATTTGTCATCCTTATTAAATTATTTCGCGAAACTAAATATTAATTATTTAATTTGTAAATAATTAATGGGAATACTCTTTAAATTATTCAAGTTTACTTTCAAAATCATTTAAGTAGTTGTGTTTAAATATGGGTAGGACTAAATTGCATTTATTTTTCAAATTGAGGACTGATATGTAAATATCTCCTTTTTCTATTTTCCAAAATTACATTTTGACCCCAAAAAGTTTTTGTAATTATTATTTTAGTCCTCAAATATCATTATCTAGGGATGCTTTTGTAAATTTTGAAACTATTTGGGGGCATTCTATAATTTTTGCAAAAGTTTTGTAAAGTTTATCTTTCCCACCGTTAAACCACACAATTTTAGTACTAAATTGCATTTTATTTTCCAGATTTAGGACTAATCTGTAATTTTATTCTTTTTTCAATATTTTTCATAATTACATTTTGACTCCAAAATTTTGTTATAATTTTCATTTTAGTCCTCAAATATTATGATCTAGGGACATTTTTGAAAATTTTGAAACTATTTGTGGGCATTTTGTAATTTTTGCAAAAGTGCTAACAATTTTCTGTGAAATCTTGACAGAAAATAACCACAGGGTACCAAAGTACATTTTACCCTTTATTATTTTATTTTAGTTATCAGATATTAAGTATCAAATGTGGTATGAATTGGATATTATATACGAATATGGGATAGGATTATAGGATGACATATATATATATACACGAATATGAATAGCGATAAAAAATCACTAGGCACACCATCTGTTGTCATCCTATAATTATACGTGTAAAATTCTATAATTGTGTGTTTATATATATATGATTAGGGAGTTGTATGGTTTCATCATTATTAGTTAGGCATGTTGGTTGTTGAAATGTAATTGTAGTACTGTCCTTTTTGCTTTGCAGTGTCATGTTAATTTCCAATTTAATTTGTTTGCTTTTAAGTCATACTCACATGGGTATACATGTGCCATTCTTCCAATGTAGAGTTAATTAATTATAATATAGTTTAGATCGCAATATGCATATATACTTTCAAATACAACCTTGGTTTTTACTAATATATTGCAACAGGTTGGATTTAGAAGTGCCTTAGCTAGCTATAGTAACAACTATATGTACTATTCATTCCCAAGATAATTTAATAAAAAGGAGTGAATTAATAATTTTTGATTTTTGAAAGGTCATTGAATTGATAACTATATTCTTAAAATATTGAAATACACAGTTTAACTATTAAAAAAACTAAATAATATGTATATATACTTGTTAATTTTTTATGGACTATAAGAGTATACAATTTGATTTTTTGACTTCTTTAAAAGATTAATGAATGTACAATTTGATTATTTTATTAATTAAATTATGTATTTCAATCTTTTAACTAAATTATTAACTCATTAGTATTTAAGGGATCAAATTATTAATTTACTATAATAAAAACACATTTCAAAATTATCGCCATATGATATGCCTAATCGACCGATAATATAACCAAGTAAAGAGAATATAGAAGAGTAAAATAGAGAAAAAAAAAA